>NQYS01000001.1:3542887-3553432 GCA_003055955.1 Escovopsis sp. AC | reverse complement strand
GGGGGAGGGGAAAAGGGGGGGGGGTTTTGGCAGATTGCAACCAACTCACCCTGGCACTGTTCTCTCGGCAAAACCTTCCATCTCGTCATGATAACATTGTCGAGAACCTGCAGACCCAGATCTAGTCGGGAAACCTGTTAGTCCAGTCCTCCTCGACACAGGCAACGTCGTCCGTCCTCAGCCTCCCGACCTTCCCCATGTCGGTGGAGCTTGTCGATTCCCGGCAGGTTGCCCCATCACGCGGGGTCATCACATACATTTTGTCTGGGAGTATTGCGCGTCCGATAGAATCTTGTCTACCAGCAGCCAAGAATCAGCGTCCTCTTTGAACTGTTTTTTTTTACAAGGTCAGTCCCTAGCTTAGTCCATGCGGTCCGGCCCCTCGATGGCGATCGCGCCACAGAGACGGAGAGGGGAGAGAGACGGGGAATGTTAGATGAACGGATAGAGAGGGGGGGCGAGAGGAGGAAGAGAGAGAGAGAGAGTGTGTGTGTGTGTGCATGGAGAGGGAGGGGCAGGGAGGGAGAGGGTCAAGATAATACCTGGTTCAGAGCGGCCTGAGCTGCTTTTTGCTGGATACCGGAGGGTAAAAAAAATTAGCAAACGAGCAAGTCCACGAGGCAAAGAGCAGAGTCGGTTCGGAGAGGGTTCGACGTACCTGATCACCATGGCCCTCGTAAAAGGCACGCACGGTGTTATCGAGCTCCTCGATCGAGACCATGGTGGGCGACTCGTGGCGGGAGAGAGGCAGGGCGGGGGAGTTGGAAGGGCAGAGAAGAAGATGACGGATCAGATGGGCTGGAGTTGCTGAACGGATAAGTTGATGGATTGGTGGAGAGGGCCGGAGAATGACGCAGCGCACAGAGAGAAAGGCGTGCGATGCGTCGAAGGCGGGCAGTTGTTCTGCTTCTCGAGGACGTGTGACGAGGAGAGGAAGACGTGCGTGAGAAGGGGGGGGGGGGGGTCGCGAAGTTTGCAGTGAGGAAGACTGGAGGCCGAGAGACGAAGAAGTTGCACGAGGAAGAGAAGATCAATGCAAAGGCGTTTAGCGGGGAGAAAGTTCACACGAAATCTGGGACCCATTAGAGGTACTAACAGTACTCCGTACCTGATAAGAAGATACATGCAGGATGGCTGTAGTCGCAGGCAGTAAAGGAAGTACTCCCAGCTCGATGACAAGTTCCAAGGCTGAGGCGGCGGTGGCGGCCGAGACCTACGAAGTACCAACTACGGAGTATATGTTACGGAGTACGGAGTAGAGCTGGAGCACCTCCAGCTGCGACTGCCAGCTAACCTAGAGCTCAACTACTCCGTACAGGCTCCAACCATTGATCCGACGTCCAGCGGGCTGTGAGCGCCTGTAGTAGTCATTACAGCCCTCCGGTCCATTACTACTCCGTACTCCGTACACATTGATCAATAGCTGGAGGGCTCGTAGCATGGAGTCCATCCATCGGATCGAGTGCCGAGGCGCGGGGGCTCCAGGCGGGCAGTGGCTGGTGCGATGGCGAGTGGGGGACTCGGTTTGGGTTGCAAACTGGCTGATCTCGATCTACAGAGTACCACCTATGTATATCGTAGGCCCGGTGACTGCCATTGAGGCAATCCGCGGGTCGATTACAAAGCTGGAGCATCAAAACGATTGATAGATCCCATGAAGCGCCTTAAAATTATTGCATATTTTCTAATCACTTCCGCACCGGTGACTGTGCTGCGTGAAGCTCTGACTGGTGTTTCTTCCTTTGTCAGCTCAACCGGCTGATGCCGAGCTCCAGCATCGCCGCCCCGCGCCAGCTCTCCCTACCCTGGAGGGCTTCTCAGCAGCAATCACATAACATATCCTCATCTTCAAGAGCTCAGCTCAGCTCGCTCTGAATGCTCTGGATACAATGGTGGGCTTCTACCATGGGATCAACTAAGTGTTCCATCAACTTGGATGGCCATTTCCAGTTCCAGTTCCATAAATTGATTTATGTACGCAGACGGCCCGAGACACCAGACGAAGCACAGTGTTCTCTCACCAAACAGCCAATGACGTCTGACGCCCGACCCCTTCGCCAAGGATGACCTCCCCTATGGACGCAGCTAGGTAGCTCTCTTTATTTCTATGAGGACTGTTCCCCCCTTTCTTTCAGCACGCTGCTTCTCTACGCCTTGGTATAGCCGCACTCCTCCAAACTCGCGCCTAGAGCCTGGATGGCCTTGTCGATCTCGCCTCGTCCTGAATCAGTCTGTAAGCCGAGTTAGCCATCCAACGACCCTCTCTCTCTCTCTCTCTCTCTCTCTCTTAAAGGATCACAAAAGGCAACGTACCACTGAGACGCCCATGTGGCCGAATCGAATGTATCGGGTCGCAATCTCCTTGTGCAGGCCGCCCGCGAAGATGACCCCCTTGCTGAGCAGCTTGGGCAGCACGTCGGGGATGTTGATGCCCTCGGGGAGGAAGATAGCCGTCATGGCGTGGGACTGGTCCTCGGGCTTAGCGGCGACGATCTGGAGGCCCAGGTCCGCGATGGCCTTCTTGACCTTGTCAGACGCCTCGACGTGCTTCTGGAACCGCTCCGCCAGGGGCTTCGCGAGGATCTGCTTCAGCGCTGTGTTGAGCGCGCGGACGAGCTGGGGGGACGGCGTGGCAAAGTACGAGGGCTTGTTGGCTTCGTAGTTCTTCATGACTAGGAGGTTTTGGCCGTGTCAGCGCATCAGATGCCTCGCCATGAATGGAGGAGACACGGGGAGAGGAAGAAAAAAAAACCAAGTAGGGGCAGAGAACGGAGTAAGAGAACCAGGAAAAAGGGGGGGGGGGATGTGGCAACACACTCGGAGTCCAGTTCTTCATCGAGGCAAAGTAGGAACCCGGCGGCGTCTTCCTCCTCTGGAAGGCCTCCATCGCCCGCCCGCTAAACATGGAGATGGACAGCCCCGCCGGGCACCCGATGGCCTTCTGGCTCGCCGTGATGACGCCGTCCAGCTGCATCTCGTCAAAGGCGATCTCCTCGCACGCCACGCTGCACACGCCGTCGACGATGACGAGCGTCTCGGGCGATACCTTGCGCACGCTGCGCACCACCGCGCGCAGGTCGCTCAGCACGCCGGTCGACGTGTCCACGTGCGTGACCGTGAGCAGCTTGTACCGCTTCTGCGCGAGCGCGGCCTCGATCTCCGCCGGCTGCGGGCGCCCGCCGACCGGCCCCGCGAGCTTGTCCACCCGCGCGCCGTACGTCGTCAGCGCGTCGCTGAAGCTGTCCCCGAAGTAGCCCGTGCTGAGCACCAGCGCGTCCTCGCCGGGTTCGATCAGGTTCGCCGCCACGAGGTCCCAGCCCAGCGTGCCGGAGCCGCTGATGACGAACGGCTGCGAGGCCGCGTCGGTCGTCTGGAAGAGCTTGCGGAGGAGCGTGAGCGTCTCGCCAAAGGTGGCGACAAAGGCCGGGCCGACGTGGCTCTCGCTGTTGTGCCCGGACGTCAGCAACCGCTTGCAGGACAGGTAGAGAATGGCATCGCCAGGCGACCTCGCGATCGGCAGTGTGCCATTTTCGGGAGGTCGTATGTATCTAGTAATGCAACGGACCTGTAGTGGCTCATGGACTGGAGGACGGCATCGTCAAACTCGATGGGCCCGGGTATGAGCAGCGTATCGTGCGGAGCTTGGGGCGACATTGCGGCGACACGGCGTCTCTGGCCGGGAGGATCGAATATGTTCCGAGAAGATGAGAAATAGGACAAGGACGAGGATGAGGACGAAAAGGAACAGCAACGCAATTCGAGTGGCCTTTTAAGGACGGACGACGATGAAGCTCGGGTGATGGTGGAGGGAGGGGTAAGAATACGGGTCGAGGTGATGCTCCTGGCAAGCTCAGGTAACCGGTACCTCATTTTGCGGGGCAAGATGCCCGAAGGAGGTTGATAAGATGGAGCTCTGTGCGGCGAGCTCTAAGTTCCCGATACCCCGAGCAACCAACAACTGCAGGTCACGACTCTAGTAGTAGTATGGCATCTGCACCGGCAACCAACAGCTGGATGGAGGTTGAATCGATCGATGGATTCATAAGCAAAGGATTGGAAATATCGGACTACGGACACATTTGTACTGCCAGTACGGAGTAGTACTACTGTAGCCAGGGCGCAGCGGACTCTGCAAGGTCGCAATGTCTCAATGGCAGGTCCGAGTTCGGACCGAGGCACGCCGAAGCCCGAGCCTCGGCGGCTGAATCCAATACGGATTGATACATAGTAGTAGTATGTAGCACATGGATACTTGGAATGATCGATGTTCCAATCCAACGGCACATTGGGACGCATGGCCCGTCTTCGTCCTCTGCGAGACGAATTCGTATGTATGACCAACCTCATGCAGACCAGGCAAGCCGAGCGAGGGCCTACATCAGGCAAGCCACCTTGCGGCTACTGCACAAATCGGAAGAGCCAACCTTGACCCTCGTCGACGGGCCGACCCACGTCCACGCCTCGACGAGCCACTCGTACCAGACCTTGGTGTCGTCCGTCTGCCGCCACATGCTGACCTCGAGCTCCGTGTCCGCCGGGAAGTAGAGCGGTCGCTGGAAAGATGTCAGCCTCGGGCGTCCTTTGCCTATGTGGAGTAGGGAATAAAAAAGGGGGACAGCCTCGTGGAATGGAACAGCGCTGGAGGACTCACCTTGAAGGGGAAAAAGATGGGGAACCAGGAGATCATGTCCTTGCTCTTCTGGTCGATCCGCTCGGGATGGATGCTGATCTCGACCCTGCGGCCCTCGTTGCCCTCGGTCTGGCACTCGTAGAGGGTCGACTCGAAGTAGCCCGCCAGCCCGTGCGCCACGCCGCGGGTGCGGCAGACAAACACCAGGTGGCAGAACCTCGAGTTGTGGTCGTTGGCGCCGGCCGCGCCGGCCATGCTCCCGCCGCCGCCGCCGACCACGCCGCCGGACCGCCGCGCGTTGACGACCTCGATGGTCGCCTCGGGGATGGGGTGGGAGAACTCCCACGTCTGCTGGAACCGCGGGTGGCCGGGCACCCTCTGGCTGACGAAGTCGAGAGCGAACAGGCGCACGACCCAGGGGGTGTCGAAGGCGGTCCTGTCCGTCTGGGCGCGGGCGAAGATGTCCGCGTAGAGCTTGGGCGTCGAGATGGGGCTGACGTGCGCCGTGTACGACTTGGGGATGGAGATGCCGTGGGGCTTGGACAGGAGGTGCTGGATCCCGTCCAGGCACTCCGGGGACAGCTCGTTGTCGCCGAAGGAGCCGAGCAGCTCGGAGATGAGGATGTCGACCTTGCCGTGGACGGGCCCCGTCTCGGGGGACTCGGACACGACGGGGCCCTTCCAGGCCCGCATGTCCGTCTTGATCACCCTGACCTTGCCGTTCCACACCAGCTGGTTCTGGCGGAGCAGGTAGACGTAGGCGTTGGGGTTCTTCTCCACGGCCCAGATCTCCACGTTCGCCCCCGTCGTCTCTGCCGCCCGGAGGGCTCTCGTGACCAGGGGCCCGCGGCCGGAGCCGGCCACGGCCATGACGATGACGCCCTCCTTGGATGTCGGCCGGCCCAGCTCTTTCCATTCCCTGAGAGCCTCCGTGATGGCGAGCTCGTATTGGTCGTACTTGACGGGATCGCCCTCGAATACCTCGTACGTCGCCGACTCGAGGTTGTCGGAAAGGGGCTGTAGCGGCGACTGGAGCCAGTCTTGGAAGCTGGTCAGGGTGGGCGTCTCTAGGATCGAGAAAGGAGGTTGCTGCGTCTCCAGCCACTTTAAGTAGTCGGTGTAGGCCTCGGATCGAGGCTTCTGGTTTGCCATGGTCGAGGCTTCGGCCAAGGAGGGGAAATCAGCCTCCGCCAGCGAGGCAGGCTGGCTCGGGGCCTGGTCGCCGATGCGGGATACGTCCGGTCCCAGATCGCAGAGAAGAAACCACGGCGCAGACTTGAGGCGCATGTATGAGAAGATCATGGCTTGGTGGTGCTTGGAGAGACTGGGATACCCGGCCTTGTTTGACTGGAAGGTCTCCGAGCTGAATGTCAAGTAGTGCAAAGGCTCCGCAAACCATCGATTCTGGAGGTCCTTCTCTGGCATGACCTTGGGGACCCTCAGTGCTGGAAAAGGGGATCATCAGTATCTTATCACGGGGATGGAGATGGAGATGGAGATGGAGATGGAGATGGAGATGGAGATGGAGATGGAGATGGAGATGGAGATGGAGATGGAGATGGAGATGGAGATGGAGATGATGATGATGAGAATCATGATCATGCACTGATGAGAGTCTGCCTACCGACGAAAAGCCTCATATCATAGCGGCAGATTGTCCGGATATGGTGCCACGCATCCCAGCTGCTCAAGACGTCGATATCTGCCGTTGGTGCGGCAGGGGGCTCGAGCTCCGTCAGGGACGAGAGGGTCTCGACCTGCGCAGCGCCGGGCTCTCGATACATGGGCATGTGAATCAGGAACGTCATGGAGCTCCCAATGGCCAGTCCCTCCTGGACAGCCCGGGCGTACTGGGCGAGACCCTGGTTGCCCGCGCCCTTGGAGGCATCCTGGGCGGGGCCAGTGATGATGATGCTCCTGATGCCGCAGAAGCTTGCGTAGTTGATCTCGAGGTTCAGGACCTGGCGAGAGATATTTGCAATGACGGGGTTGGTGGAGCACAGATCGATCCAGGGGCTGATGCATGCAGTATACGTGTTGACCGCGGCGCTGGGGAAGACGGAGGTGTCCTCGGGGGTGAGTGGCAGGAGGATGGGGTCCACGAGGCGAGGGGTGAGATCGCTGGTGGCTTCCTGGCCGATTTCACGCAGGGCTTTGAGATGGTCAGAGACCAATTTGAAGAGCCTCGACCTGAAGTGGCCGTTTGTGATTGGGGTTGTGACGAAGCTGAACTATGAAGGGTGATGATGAGTTTCAGGGTCGGACAAAGATGGAGTACTAAGGGAAGGTGAAGGGAGGGTGGGGTTTAGCATCTTGAGCTTTGCTTACGCCCTGGTTCAACACGTATCCATACTGGAGATCGTCAAGAGGTGAGTCTCTCTTGGAATCATGGTATCCAAACTGAAAGGACGGCCACTGAGGCGAGTAGTCGTCGAGCGCGGGGGATTCAGAGGCCATGGCTGATGGAGCGGCCTCGGCCTGGAGACTTTAGGAGGAGTTCAAGAGGTCTCAAGAGTACTGGCCCAGTTGGAGTTGTTTCCCCAAGAACCCTCTGACGCCTCACGAAGCAGCCCTTCCACAAGCGATGAGAAGTATTTACATGCACCGAGCGCCGTCCACGTCCGAGGTTGGACCCATCGAGATGCGCCGTCCAACTCGAGGCAGCCAATTGATTTGATCTCAACTTTTTTTTTCTTTCCCCATCACAGTGCGAGCCGGTGCATCACGAGGCTGGATGATGCGTCATCGCCGAGGACGTTGCTCTGGATGGTGAATCGTTTGATTGTGATATGTTATCTGTCGAAAATGTATTTTATGGACATCTGAATGGATCCAAACCATCTGGGTCTGCGCAGACATTGAAACTGCTGGTCGAGATCATGGAGAGATCAATTGCGAAGCGACGGAGGGCGGTGGTGGTGACGCAAGTACAGTGCGATGGAGAATATTGAGCACTGTCATCTTTATCCTCTTATCATCCATATTGTCTTATCGATAAGCCCGCCAATCGCCCGTCCCTCCGATTTTTTTCTGGCGCCTCGAAGTCGAGTCGACGCGGCCGGCGAAAGATCGAGGCATCGAATCAGCTGCTGTGGATTCAGCGTCAAGGACTCTTCTGTCTTCTATTTCGATCCATGGACTAGTCGTCTTTCAGTCGTCCTCTCAGCGCCTCGACCGTGATACCCTCTGCGCAGCCGCTCGCCATCGCCGAAGCAGCCCGACACGTCTCAGCCTCCGACTTCGACTTCGACTTCGACTTCGACTTCGACTTCGACTTCGACTTCGACTTCGACTTCGACTTGTCGTTTCTCCGAGGATCTAGATCCGTCCAAGCCCCGGCCGTCATCATGGGCGACTCCAAGGCCGCCAAGCGGTCGAGCGCAGAGTCCGACGACTTCGCCAGTAAGAAGATCAAGACCGACGACCGCCGCAACCCGTACCTCGCGCACATGTACGAGAACGGCGAGGACGGCGAGGACGGCTCCGACTCCTCGCCGCTGGCAGACTTCAAGCGCCGCGAGACCACCGCCAAGCAGGCCGCCCAGGCCGAGGACTCGACGCACAACCCCTTCACCGGCGTCGCGCATTCCCAGAAGTACTTTCAGATCCTCAAGACCCGAAGGGATCTTCCCGTTTTTAAGCAGAGGTAAGCAGATGTCGTGGAGGGAAGAAGGGAGGGAAAAGAGGACGATGGAGATGGTGACGACGACGACGACGACGATGACGATGATGATGATGACGATGTTGGCGGTGCTGGCATCATGCTGATCAACCTTTTTGCGCAACAGACAAGAGTTCCTCGACAAGTACCACTCGACCCAAATCCTCGTCTTCGTCGGAGAGACGGGTTCCGGAAAGACGACCCAGATCCCCCAGTATGTCGTCTACGACGAGCTTCCCAACCTCACCGGCAAGCTCATCGCCTGCACCCAGCCGCGCCGAGTCGCCGCCATGTCCGTGGCCCAGCGCGTCGCTGACGAGATGGACGTCCGGCTCGGCGAGGAGGTTGGCTACAGCATCCGTTTCGAGGACAAGACGGGCCCCAGCACGATGCTCAAGTACATGACGGACGGTATGCTGCTGCGCGAGGCCATGCACGACCACGAGATGTCGCGCTACAGCTGCATTATCCTCGACGAGGCCCACGAGAGGACGCTCGCGACCGACATCCTCATGGCCCTGCTCAAGCAGATCGCCCAGCGGCGGGCCGACCTCAAGATCATCATCATGTCGGCCACGCTCGACGCCCAAAAGTTCCAGCGGTACTTCAACAACGCGCCGCTGCTCGCCGTCCCCGGCCGCACGCACCCGGTCGAGATCTTCTACACGCCCGAGCCCGAGCGCGACTACGTCGAGGCCGCCATCCGCACCGTCCTCCAGATCCACGCGTCTGAGCCCGACGGCGACGTCCTGCTCTTCCTCACCGGCGAGGACGAGATCGAGGACGCCTGCCGCAAGATCCGGCTCGAGGCCGACGAGCTGACGCGCGAGGTCGGCGCCGGCCCGCTCGTCGTGCACCCGCTCTACGGCACGCTGCCCCCGCACCAGCAGCAGCGCATCTTCGACAAGGCCCCCGAGCCCCTGAGGAAGGGCGGCCGCCCGGGCAGGAAGGTCATCGTCTCCACCAACATCGCCGAGACGAGTCTGACCATTGACGGCATCGTGTACGTCGTGGACCCGGGCTTCAGCAAGCAGAAGATCTACAACGCGCGCATTCGGGTCGATTCCCTGCTCGTCTCGCCCATCTCCAAGGCGTCGGCCCAGCAGCGGGCCGGTCGTGCCGGCCGTACGAAGCCCGGGAAGTGCTTCCGCCTGTACACGGAGAAGGCCTTCAAGAAGGAGCTCATCGAGCAGACGCACCCGGAGATCCTGCGCTCCAACCTGGCCAACACGGTGCTCGAGCTGAAGAAGCTCGGTGTCGAGGACTTGGTGCACTTCGACCTCATGGACCCGCCCGCGCCCGAGACCATGATGCGCGCCCTCGAGGAGCTCAATTACCTCGCCTGTCTCGACGACGAGGGCGAGCTGACGACGCTCGGCGGCCTCGCCTCCGAGTTCCCGCTCGACCCGGCGCTCGCCGTCATGCTCATCTCCTCGCCCGAGTTTTACTGCTCCAACGAGGTCCTCTCCATCACCTCCCTGCTCTCCGTCCCGCAGATCTTCCTGCGGCCCGCCAACAACCGCAAGCGCGCCGACGAGATGAAGGCCCACTTCAGCCACCCGGACGGCGACCACCTCACCCTGCTCAACGCCTACCACGCCTTCAAGGGCCAGGAGACGTCCAACCCGGACGGCCTCAAGAACTGGTGCCACGAGCACTTCCTCTCCTTCCGCCACCTCTCCTCCGCCGATAGCGTGCGCGCCCAGCTCAAGCGCATCATGGAGACGCACGCCCTCGAGCTCGTCTCCACCCCGTTCGAGGACAAGAACTACTACACAAACATCCGCCGCGCCCTGCTCGCCGGCTTCTTCATGCAGGTCGCCATGAAGGAGAGCTCCGGCAAGCTCTACCGCACCATCAAGGACGAGCAGGCCGTCCTCATCCACCCCTCCACCGTCCTGCGCACCGAGTACGACTTTGTCGTGTACAACGAGTTTGTGCTCACGTCCAAGCAATACGTCCGGACGGTGACGGGCATCCGACCGGAGTGGTTGCTGGTAAGCATCATTTCCCCCCCCCCCTTTGAAATAACCCTTGTTCCGCCTGGACGAAAATCTAACTCGGCGACCAGGATATTGCGCCGGTGTACTACGACCTCGACACCTTCGAGAAAGGAGACATCAAGAGGGCGTTGCAGAGGGCTGTCGAGAAGAAGCGGAGAAAAGAGGCCATGAAAGCCGGGAGGTGATTGCGTCCTTCAGGGCCCTTCGACCCAACCCCCTTTTTATCTTCTCTTGCATCCCACTCCCCCCCA
>NQYS01000001.1:3525396-3539900 GCA_003055955.1 Escovopsis sp. AC | reverse complement strand
CCCCCCCCCCCCCCCCCCCTTTTTCCTCTCCAGTCATCGTACGAGAATCGCCATGCAACACACCGATTGCACGACCCTTCCTCCTTTTCGCTTTCCCCCCTCTATCGCTCTCCTTTTTTCGCATTGCACCTGCGGCTGTCATTGGACTCGGGATCTCGGTTTTGTGAAAAGATTGGACGATTAGGGTAAGAAAAATCCTTCAGCTTTTGCGAGAGCCGTCATCTAAACCCTTTTCTGATCCACGTGGGGGGTATTGGCATCTCCTGAAGTGGCGAATAGATCTGACTCCAGAACGACCCGAGGACAGATCGCACCATGGAGGGTGTCCCTATCCGATCGAGTCATTGCTTTGTCTGTCATGTCATGCCATCCTGGCCTTCTTGCCGCAAAAAGCAAGCTCGCGGAGCGGCTCGCTGGCTACATGTATGTAGACTCCCAACGTCGCACGGGAAGCGATCTCGCACCAGAGCCCCGTGGAATATGTCAACCTCGGCCCTCCTGCGGGCCATCCGGTCACCCGAGTCGAAGTACAGTGCCGACCCTTTTGCTCCGTGTCCTCGTACCCTTGCCGCCAGCATGTATGTACGATGCGAAACTTCTGCATGGCGTGCCCATCCATGCATCTCAAAACGTCAATGCCAAACAGGCAACCGAAATCTTGGAAATGAAGAACCACATCCACCGCCATGACCCTTGAGCTCTTCAGCACTAGTCGTGAAAATCCTTGCTTAGTCGCCTGTAGAAATTTCGCGACCTGTTCTGTTCTCTGGTCAGTTCCACAGGGCCCTGGAGCCAGGTCCACGGGAAAATCCTCAGGACTAGGAGCAGGAAGCTCAAAAAAGGGCACACCTGGCTCGGCAGGTAGCCAATGAACAGGCCCAATCTGACTCAAAATCCACAGACGAGTAAGTAGGCAGCGATGTTGACATCCTCAAGCAAGGAGGGAACTTTGCTTCATGCTGCGGCACGCTGGGACCGCCGGGGAATATCGAGGAACGGGGACAAAATAGAACCAAATACAGGGAGGGGGCAAGAGGAGGGAAATGGCCTGATCTGATTCGGACGATCTACCTCTCGAGCTACTAGGTAGGTAGTAAGTGCTTTGAGGGCGCGAGGTTGAGGAGAGGCCTTGCCAGTGCCGACGAACGCCTCCGAGCAGAAAGTATTGCTCGTCAAGACCCGTGGATATATAGCCCGCAAGATGGAAGCATCTGCTCTTCCATTCGGTGTCGAGAACGAGGCATCCTGAATTTTCGTCTAGTCGTCTTCCAGTCCATTAGCCACCCTTTTCCATCTTCGTGCTGCCATCATGAGCGGAAGCGGCGGTTTCTACAAGTATCGCTGCAAGAACTTTTACTCACACAATTGCCCCAATTGGGTATGGGTGAACAACTCCCCCTGTGCCATCTGCATTGTGAGTCGGCGCCCTTCTGGACAAGTTGTTACGGCATTGATGTCCTCCGCTCTCCAAGAGGGCCGCAGCGAGACCGGCACGCACACACTAACAGCCTCCCTTCCTTTCCAGGCAGAGGGCAAAGACGAGACCAGCGACGTCTCGTCATCGAGTTCGTGTTCCTGGTCGGAAGATGTCATTGAGCCTCCGATGATGAGGATTGCCATCCCTCACCATGGCCCCCAGGATGTCGCTGCTGGTGCTCCAGACGAACTCGGCCCTGTCCGCCGACTGCTTCGAGATGCAGGGTTCAGCAGCCGGTCCCTGGACCCCCTCCATCGTTGCAGGGCGCGTGCCGAGAGCGTGGGCCGTGGACTCCGCGGCAGGGCTAGACGGACATTGAATTGAGAATTGCGCCAGGGGCCTGACAGCCTGGAGCTCAGCAGTGGCCACGTTGATCAAAGCCCCAGCGCCCAGATAACGTCGGTGCAGCTCCCAAGATGGATTCCCGGGCGGCTTTCGCCTCGCGGCCTTGCTGCCTCTCGGCCAAGCTCTGTCCAATCCATTCTTCCCTCATCACCTCTTTCCCTCTCTTTTTTTCCGCTTGTTTCTCGGGTACTCCTTCCCCCTCTTCCGATTCGTGGTCTTTCCCCTTTTAGTGTCCCCCCCCCCCTTTTTATCTGTACCTGTACTGCCTCTCTCCTTCCTTTTCTCCCCTTCCCCCCCCCTTTTGTTGCCCACACGTTCTTGCCTTTAACTCCCGGTTCACCCCCTTGAACCCTTCCTTGTCGGGACTTAAGAGAAGCGTTCACAAAAATTGTGTATAAGAGATCGTGTATAACTTCCAAGCTTGTACCGACCCAGTTTTATGCCCGATGGACAAATTGAATTTTTAAACATCAAAATCAACTTCAACTTCAACTTCGGCGGTCGACGAGGCGAGGACGCCAGATCTTGATGCGTTACAGCCGATCTCTTAGCTCATCGATTGGGTTCGACGTCCTTGAGCGCTCAACGGGGTCTTAAGTCTGATATCAGGCTCTCTTTTGTTCTTGGTTACGGGTCTTCCTGCGTACTCAGCCTCTCATCTTTTCTTCTTCTTCTTCTTCTTCTCCTTGATCTTCTTGTTCTTCTTCTTGTTCTTCTTCTCGTTCAGGCCCAATACTCAATTGCATTCATGTACATGTCCGTGTGAACATACGTACGGAGTTCTGTCGTTGTCAGTAGGCTGAAGCCGCGAGCCGGGGCCAAGAAATCAATAAACTTATTGCGCATCGCATCATCCTACTACAGGCGTCCAAGACCCCTTGCTCATACGACATACGTCGACCCTATGTTACGTGGGTAGTAGTTCCGGGTCCCTTGGCGATCATCAACCAGGGACCTGGATCTTCCCCCCTTCAACGGCCGGGTTGCTCTCGCTACCGTGCGCCCGATACGGCTATCATGCTCTTCCCGAAACAGTCAGGATCGCGATCAGCCAGTGACGGATCGCAGAGGCACAACGTCTCTGGGCATCTCGGTCATTCGGCACACCGGGAGCTCCCTGGTCGGGACCGGGTCATGTTGAAGTCTGGGATGTTGGATCCAAAGGGAAGAAATCTCGATAGATCCCTACCCCTGCATCGTCTGGTGCTTGGCCACCACTACTGCACTATAGTGATACTAGCAGCATCAGCATGTACAGAGTATGTATGCACGAGTAATACTCCTGAAGCAGACTGGCAGTTCCTCGTACAGTGAATCACGGGACGGGTTATCTATTATTCCAGGGCATAAGGGTTATAGGCTTGTTAGCCACCCCCCTACTAATTAGAGGAATCTCTTCCCTGTTATATATAAAATATATAACTTTAGAACCCCTTAACCTTTTATAGTGTAAGCCTGCTAGGATTAAGACTATGCTTTTTTTTACTCCTTTTAGTAATTATTACCTTTTTAGTAATTAATACCTACACTTTACTACCTCTTAAGGAAATTATTTAGAAATTAGCCTATATTTATCTATATTTAAAGACTAGTCTATATCTAAAGATAAAAGAAAAGTATATTTATAAACCTTAAGGATAATATATTAATATATTATTACCCTTATAAATAATTAAGAAAAATTAAAATATATATTATTAAGATTATTATTATTCTTTTTACTACCTTTATTATATCTAATATTACTAATATTAATTATAGTACTATTTAGATAAAAGCTATTAAAGAAATTAGGTTAATAGAAAGTAAGAGATAACCTCCTTTTTAAAATACTAACTTTAAAAGAAATAAACCTTAATCTAAAAAAAGACTTTAATTATACCTTTACTATAGTAACCTAAGGTAATATCTTTACCCCTGTAGGCACCTTTTAGGGCTTAGGCCTAATTAGATAATAAATAGATTACCTTTTTATAGGTATAATCTATATCCTTAGTAGTAATAAGCCTAGCGTTATTATTAAGACTATTAACTTTATATTAGATAAGCTAGTAGTAGAGTTTATTAATATAACTAGCTACCTATTAAATATTATATTTAAAGCTAAAGATAATATTACTAATAAAGCTAACCTTATAGAATATAAAAACACCCTTAGTTTAAAATTTCTAACTACTATTATCTAAAAGAATACTATTTAAAGAGAATAAAAAAAGATTATTTAAAATACTAATAAGTCCTTAAAGTTATACTTTAATAAAGCCCTCGCTGCTTTTTATTACTTTAAAGTATAGGATTATTCTCTTATTAACTTAAGTAATTAGTTAACTACTTTAAAGATAAACTACCTAAAAAAGAGAATTATTAAAACTATTAAAGGCCTAGTAGACCTAGAACTCCTTTATAAGGTAGTAAATTAGTTTACTATAACTACTATAAGTCTAAAGAAAGCCTTAAGCTATATAATAAAAGCTTAGTATATCTTAAACTCTTATAAGTATATTAAGTAAGTAAGTATATTAAAGGCCTTAATAAACCTATATACTAAAGTTATTACTAATTATATTAGTATAAACCTTAAATAGTTCTTAGTCTATAATTATAGTATTAACCTTAATATTCTTAATATTATTAACCCTAAGACCTTTATAGCTATAATCTATAGACTAGTTCTAGATATTATAGCGCTATAATCTAAGCTTACTATACCTTATAACATAGATATTACCTACTATTAGCTATAGCCTTTATCTACCTTATTACTCTACTAGAGACCCCTTATAAACTTTACTTTATAGCTATCTTAGCTACTAATATTACCTATTATATTATAGATTTAGTAGAAAGATTAGAAGTAAGTATATTTTAACTCTTAGATACTAAAGCCCTAACTACTAAACTATAATTATAGTAGATTATAGTTTATATATTATCTATATTAGTCTTAAGAGTAGTATTACTTTAACCTTAGCCTTTTATTACTCCTTTATAATAAGAAGGAGTCTTAGAATAAATTTATAAATAGGTCTTACCTACTCCTAGCTAAGGGTTTAGTATACTTTTACTATAGTATTTAAAAATACTTTATTAATACTTACACTATACTTATTAAAGCTATACTTTAACCTTAGAAATAAGCTATCTTTAAGTCTTTATATTTACTACTAAAGAATAAAAAGGCCCCCTCTTATAATATACTAAATATAAACTCTACCTAGCTATACTATTAGGAAATATATTAAGCTAGCTTAGCTAGTAGTATAATACTTAATAGCCTAGCTTTAAACTTTACCTCCCTAAGCTATAATACTATACTAGACCTATTAGCCTTTAAGTAAGATAAATCCTTTACCTCTCTCTCTAAGTCTAATACTTTAGTTAGTATATAAAGTCTTACTATAACCCTTAGGAATAGGATAAGGATAGACTTAGATATATAGGTATTATTATAACCTAACCTAAATATTATACCTAATAAGCTTATATTATAACTATAAGAGATCTTTAGTAATAGTACTTCTTAGTAAAAGGCTACTTAAAAAATTATTAATATTATAACCCTTAGTGCTAAGCCTTTAATAAAAAAGTATAAGACTTATACTAAACCTTCTAATAATAAGACTTAGAGTATAATAGTAGTTAAAACCTTTAAGCTATAATAACACTAACCCTAAGGCCTAGCTAAGTGTTAGGGGATAGAATAAGGTACTAGCGTATTCGCAGCGAAGACCCTTTATAGATCTAGGCACTAGTATAAGAAAAAGGCAAGGCCCTAAGAATTTAAAAGAAGGCTAGAGATTAATATATTATTATTCTATACCTTAAACTTCCTACTCTCCTAGAACTTAACACTACAGCGATCTGCCTTTATCTACCCTGTGTATACCTTAGCACTTACCTTTATTACCTATCTCTAACAGTTTAATCTCTCTCTAATACCCTTAATTAAAGTAAGGTTAACTACTAAGAGGTAATATACTAGACCTAAAGCAGATCCTGTTCTAATAATAACTTAGATATAATACCTTTACTTAAAATATATAGTAATAACGCAGGAGCGGCTTAATCTTAAACACTAGGGGCTTTAACGCAGGATTCCCTAGTAACGCTAAACCTAACTACTAATACCCTACCTCTAACCTAGCTAGCCTTAACATCCCTTAATAACCTTACTAAGTAGGAGCTAAATCTCTATATCTTATATATAAGGGAGTTACTTTAAATTTAAGTAAAAAGAGACTACCTTATAGCCCTTAAAAGAGGTAAAGACCTACTAATAGGATTAATACTAGTATAGTTATTAAAAGTTAAGTTATTTACCCTAAAACTAAAGCGCCTTTATAGTAAGAGACTTTTAAGGCTAATACTACTATCTATTATAAAGTATAAAGAGAAGTCTTAGACTAAACTCTAGACCTTCCTTACAGCGCTAGAGTTATACTTTTATATCTAGCTAGAGAGCTTTAAGGATAATATAACTTAAGTTATCTTTATAGTAGCCTCCCTCTTATAAGATATATATAGTAAATAGAATATATACCTTAAATTAGAATATAAAGGATAGATCTAGAATATTACCTAGGTAGTTTTCTAAATATAGCTTAAGAATAGTATTAATAATAGGCCTACTTATTACCTTAATATATATATATAGCTAATAAGCCTTTTCTAATCTATAGGTATAAAATTCTAAGTATTCCTAGACTAATATAAAGCTATTAAGAGCAAACTCCTAAAGCTATTACTACCTATTTATAGGATTTATAGCTTTATCTAACGCCTTTAAGAGGATATTTATATACAGATCTTTAGTAATAAGGTCCCTTTAACCTAGTAATAAATAAAATAATAAGGAATTATTATAAAGACCCTCTTAGAAATATTAAAAGTTTTACTAACTTTACTAGTACTAGGTTCTCTTATAGCTCTACGCGCTCTGCTTACTTAGCCCTACGCAGAGAACTTATAGTTCCTACACTATAGTAACCCCTTATTCTAACCTATATACTATAAGTGTAAAGGGCTATATTATAAGACCTAATACTTAGCCCTAAATTATACCTTTTATAGTAGTAATTAGTATACTACCTTACTTTATAACTAATTAGTAAACTAGTAGTAACCTCTTACTAAGGGCCTTTTAGTACTTATAGAGCTAAATAATAAGCCTATTAGTAAATTATATTATACCTAAGGATATACAGGCTCTAACACTATTATAGTTAGACTAGCTTATATCTAGATAGGTAGCTAATAGGTCGCTATAAATACGCTCTTTAACTTAGAGAGTAAGGTAATGCTAGTAAGTAAGAAAGTTACTAAGGATATACTATTACTTCCTAGGCCTTATATTAATATAGTAGTAAAAGACTCTTTACTCTATATATATAGAAAGACCTTTAAACTATTTAAGCTTAAAGATAATTAAGGTATAGTAAAGAGACTGCTCTTTAACTATATAGTAGTAGATATTATAAATAATATAATTTTAGGCCTCCCTTAGTTTAAGAGAATAAACCTAAGAATTAGATAAAAAGATAATAAATAGAACTACTCTCTTTTAAAAGAAACTCTTTACTCCCTTATATTACCCTTATAAGTATAGAACCTTACAAGAAACTATAGAACTATAAGGATTATTACTATTCTAAATAAAGAAATAAGCCTAGGAGATTAGAGTACCTGTAAAGATATTATAAGCCTTCTACTAAAATATATAGAGTATATAAAAGTCTTTAATAAGAAAGAAGCTGCTAAACTAGAACGCCTTATAGGTAGAATATATATAATTAACCTAACTAAAGGCTTAAAAATACTATAAGGACTTATTTACTCCCTTACTATAAAAAAACTAAAAGCTCTCTATAAATACCTTAATAATATAATAAAGAAAGGGTAGATTAAAAGATTAATAAGTCCTTATAAGGCCCTAGTACTATTTATACCTAAGAAAGAGGGGAAGCTATATCTTTATATTAACTTTAAAGCGTTAAACTAGATAATATATAAAAATAAAGCCTTACTACCTTTAATCTTAAAAATCTTTAATTACCTTAAGGGAGTAAAAGTATTTATAAAGCTAGACTTAAAAGATATATACTACTAGATATATATCTGTGAAGGAGATAAGTAAAAGATAGTGTTTTACTACTAATATAGTTATTTTAAATACTATATTATACCTTTTAGCCTTACTAATATACTAGTAACCTTTTAAGAATATATTAATAATATTCTATATAGCCTAATTAATTTTACTTATATTATCTACCTTAATAATATCCTAATATATAGTAATAACCTTAAAGTATATATATAGTATATTTATAAAATCCTAGATAAACTCCTAAAAGGAGGTTTATATATAAACCTTATAAAATATAAATTTAATATTAATATAGTATTATACCTTAGTTTTATTATATCTTTAGAAGGAATTTATATAAAAAAGGAATATATTAAGGCTATATTAAAGTAGCTGCTACCTTACAGTGCCTATAATATTATATTATTCCTTAGATTTATAGGATTCTACTAATAATTTATTAAGAACTATAGTAAAATTATAGCACTATTAATAAACCTTTTAAAAGGTAAACTTAAAAGGAACTTTTAGCTAAGTACCTGCAAAGTTAAGGCGTTTAATAAGCTTAAGAGGCAATTTAAAGAAGAACCTATTCTAGCTTATTTTAAACTAATAGCGCTAATAAGAGTCTAAATAAATATATTAAGATTTGTAATTAGTATAATCCTTTTATAGTACTAAGAAGGCTACTAGTACTCTATTATATATATATTAAAGAAGCTTACTAAAGTAGAATTAAAATACCTTATTCTTAATACTAAGATACTTACTATTATAAAGGTATTTATAATATAGTAGTATTATTTAGTATATACTAATTAAAAAATCTAGGTTATTATAGATTATCTAAACTATAGCTACCTTATAGGGAAAATAAAGCTTTTAATAAGGTAGGTTATAGCCTTAGATTAATTAGCTCTATTTAATTTTAAGATTAAATACTAGCTAGGAAGGGTTAACCTAGCAGATAGATTATTAAGATAGCCTAACCTAAAGAATAAAAAGGAAATTTTTAAGGAAAGGTAGAGCAGCCTACTAGGGTTTCTTTAGTGTTTTAAAGGTAAATTCGCTAAAGAAGTAAAGTATAGGAATTCTCTTTTAGACTAAGTAAGGGAGTAACCTATAGGTTAGGGAGGGAACTCTAACCTTACTACCTTATAGGACATCTACTACAGGGACACTTAGGTTATACCTAGTGTTTTCCCCCTTACTAGGCTAGTGTTACTTATAAGATAGGTAAACTGCCTTTAGCAGAGATCTAGTGTTATAGAGTAAAGTAAAAGGCTAAATAGAGAATAGCAAGCTTTATAGAATATATGCTATAAAGATACTATAATAATATAAGTTAGTCCTACCTCTTTAGTAGAGGCTCTATACTAAGTATAAAGATAGGATATTATTTTTATAAATAGTAAAGTTAAGGGTAATACTATAGATAGTAAGGAAAGATATAAGTAGGTAGCTAAAGAGAACTAGCTAGTCTACTTTAAAGAGAGAATCTTTATATTAGTAAGTATAAGGATAGAAATCCTAATACTACTTTATAATAACCTTTTAGCAGAGTACTAAGAAGTTAGTTATACCTTATAAGTAATTACACACTAGTATTACTAGAAAGGTATAAAGTAAGATATTAAGTAATATATATCTATATATATTAACTGCTAGCTAATAAAGCTAAAGTACTATTAACCTTATAGTAAGTTAGTAGTACTGCTAATACTAATATAACTATTTAAGGAAATCTTAATAGACTTTATTATAGACTTACTAAAAAGTAAGGGCTATAACTATATATTTAATATAATCCTAGTTATTATAAATAGATTTATAAAGTATACTATTTATATCGCTACTTATAAGTAAATTACTAGTAATAGACTTATAACCCTTTTCTATAATTATATTTATATATACTATAGTCTCCCTAAGGGAATTATTATAGACTAAGGATTAGTCTTTATAAGTTAATTTTAGTAAAGTTTTTACTTCTCCTTTATAATTAAGCGGTGACTTAGTATAGCCTTTTATCTATAGACTAATAGCTAGATAGAGCGCTAAAATCAGCTAATTAAATATTACCTTAGAACCTTCTATAACAAAGACTAGCTAAATTAGGTAGATAACCTCCCTATAGCCTAGTTCGCCTATAATAATACTATATACTTAGGAAGCAGCGAGATACCTATATACCTCCTATATAGACGCTACTTATAAGCACTAGAAGAAGATATTAATACTATAAAGCTATTATCTATAGATATAAAGGAGTAGGTAAAGGATTTGCTTACTACCTATAAAGTAGTAATAACCTTCTTAGCAGCTGCTTAGAAGGACTATAAGTAATAGTATAATAAAAAAAGGGAAAAGCTAAAATTTTATATTAGTAATTAGGTCTTAATTTCTATAAAGCACCTAAACCTTTAGTAACTTAGTAGAAAGCTAGTAAAGAAGTACGCAGGACTATATTAGATTAAAAAAGCTATTAGAATAAGTAGCCTTACCTTCTAGCTCTAACTTCTAATGTCTATAAAAATCTATAACGTTTTCTATATATTAAACCTTAAGCTATATAGCTACTATAAGAGTACCCCTTTAGAGCTAATAAATTACCCCTTTTATACTAATAAGACTTTTAAGGTAGAGCGAATTATAGGCTACTATTATAAGAGCTAACGCTGCTAATACCTAATTAAGTAGAAGGGGTTCCCTAATAAAGAGAATATATAGTAAATATATAGTAACTTTATTATAAGAGAGGTGCTAGATAAATATAAAGTAACCCTTAAGAAGGAAGACTAGGTTAAATATAGGAAAAAACAGAAGAGGTTATAAAACATAACTTATTATAGTAATAAACAAATTAAACTACCTACATAGATATAGCGAGGTACCTAGCACCCCCCCTAGTATAATAGTATTATAAAAAAAAAAAACTTAAAAAATTAAAAAAAAAAAAAAGGAAAAGAAGGTTAATATTAGCAGTAATAACGCGTTACCCTAGGCACACTATAAGGATATAGCGTTACCCTAGGGACCTAGTAGGGACTTAATAAAGAGAGTTAATCCTTATTACTAGAGCGAGCAGTAACTAGGCAGTCCTTCTTAGTATTAGTGCCCTTATAGGCCTTGCGAATTAACTATAAAACTAAAGCTATATACTAGTAAGGTATTAGTAATACCTTTTTTTTAAGGAAATTTTCCTAAGATACTATAAGTTAGTAGCAAAGATATAGAGTAGAAGAAAAAACCTATATTATACTTAGTCTAATAAATCTCTATTAGTATATAAGTAGAGTTAGTAAGGTCTATAAGGACTGCTAACTTGGCCTCCTTAATAGCGAGAACGTAGTGTTTATACTACTCCTTTACCTCCTTCTTACTCTTTTTTATAGCCTTACTATACTTCTTTTTAAGGATATTTAAGGCCTTCTAGCTAGAACGCTAGAGATATATAATATAGTTTTATAATAGAACAGATTAGCAGCGAAGTAGTAAAGAAGATAGAGAATATATATAGCAGGGTGTTAACTAATAAGCCTCTTAGTTAAAATACCTTGCTAAGGTATAGAACTTATAGGGCATTTTACTATAGAATTTCTTTCCCCTCTTATAATAAGTATACTTAGAGCTCCTAGCTACTATATAGGTTAGTTATAGTGTATAGAAGTAAGATAGAAAATATACTATAACTATTAGAGTAGTAGCTTAGTATAGTAGAAAGCTTATTAAATACTAGGGCTTAAGGATACTATTTTATTAAAGTATTAAAGTAATAGTAGTAAGGAATCTCCTAACTAGCTTTAAGTTAGCTATAAACTTATAGTAACGCTAAGAATAACCTATAGTATATTAGTATTATTACTATTATTAAAATCGTTATTACTTAACTTAGTAATAAGATTAAAGGCAGGACCTAATAAATTATTAGAGCGGCGGGTATCCTATATAGCTATAGGCGTAGCTATAGCTACCTTTACTACTTTAGTATTAGATTAGGTCTCTACTATAATAGAATTTAGAAGCTATTAATAGGAATTTATAAAGCCTGTAATAAAGGATAGATTAGTAAGCTAGGAATTAATTAAAGAAGAGTAAGGGAAGCGCGTAGGAATAGGGAACTAATAGGAAGGGAAGTAGTAATAAAGTAAGGTAACTATTCTTAATAATATTAATAATAATAATAATAATAAAGAAAGAAAGAAGAAAGGAAAATAAGGGCCTTAGAAAGGAATAAAATAAGGGCGCTAGGAGGCCTAATAGTGTAAGGTAATAAGGCCCTAAGGTAAAGAGGTACTAGTACCTATATTATAAGGCTAAAGTAAATAAATAAAGAAGAAGGGTATAAGTATTAATAAAGAAGCTTATAACCTAGAGGTATAAGGACTAACGTAGTAATTATAAAGGAAACCTATAGGAAAGATAAAGGATAAGTATATTAGAGTAGGAGAAAGGGGGAACTAGGTAGATATATAGACCTTAGGGATAAGGTTATAAAAAAGAGGGGGTAAACTATTAGGGGATAGAATAAGGTACTAGTATATTTATAGTAAAGACCCTTTATAGATCTAAGTATTAGTATAAGAAGGAGGTAAGGCCCTAAGAATTTAAGAGAAGGCTAGAGATTAATATATTATTATCTTATACCCTAAACTTCTTACTCTCCTAGAACTTAATACTACAGCGATCTGCCTTTATCTACCCTGCGCATGCCCTGGCACTCACCTTTATTACCCGTCTCTGACACTAAGATCTAAGGTAAAGAGGGCCTAGGCCCTATATTAGAGACAGGTGATAAAGGTGAGTGCCAGGGCGTGCGCAGGGTGGACGAAGGCAGATCGCCGTGGTGTTAAGTTCTAGGAGAGTAGGAAGTTTAGGGTGTAGGATAACAATGTATTAATCTCTAGCCTTCTCTTAAATTCTTAGGGCCTTACCTCCTTCTTATACTAGTACCTAGATCTACAAAGGGTCTTTACTGCGAATACACTAGTACCTTATTCTATCCCCTAATAGTCTGCCCCCCCTTTCTTATAACCTTATCCCTAAGGTCTGTGTGTCCACCTAGTTCCCCCCTTCTCCTGCTCTAATATACCTATCTATTATCCTTCCTACGGGTTTTCTTCGTAATCGCTATGTTAGTCCCTGTGCCTCTAGGTTATAAGCCTCTTTGTTAACGCCTATACCTTTCTTCTTTATTTGTTTACTTTAGCCTTATAATGCAGGTACTAGCGCCTCTTTGCCTTAGGGCCTCGTTACCTTATGCTATTAGGCCTCCTAGCGCCCTTATTTTATTCCTTCCTAGGGCCCTTATTTTCCTTTCTTCTTTCTTCCTTTATTATTATTATTATTATTAATATTATTAAGAATAGCTGCCTTGCTCTATCGCTGCCTCCCTTCCTGTTAGTTCCCTGTTCCTATGCGCTTCCCTCGCTCTTTTTTAATTAATTCCTAGCTTACTAATCTATCCTCTATCATAGGCTTTACAAATTCCTATTAACAGCTCCTAAATTCTATTATAGCAGGGACCCAATCTAACACTAAAGCAGTAAAGGCAGCTATAGCCGCGCCTACAGCTACGTAAGACACCCGCCGCTCTAATGATTTATTAGGTCCTGCCCCTAATCCTATTACTAAGTTAAGCGGCGATAATTCTAATAACAGTAACGATGCTAATATGCTGTAGGTCGTTCCTAGCGTCGCTATAAGTTTACAGCTAACTTAAGGCTAGTTAGGAGATTCCTTACCGCTATTACTTTAACGCCTTAACAAAATAGCATCCTTAAGCCCTAGCATCTAATAAGCTTTCCGCTATACTAAGCTACTACTCTGATAGTTATAGTGCGTTTTCTATCTTACTTCTACACACTATGACTAACCTGTATAGTAGCTAGGAGCTCTAAGTATACTTATTGTAAGAGGGGAAAGAAATTCTGCGGTAAAATGCCCTGCGAGTTCTACACCTTAGCAAGGTATCTTGACTAAGAGGCTTATTAGTTAACACCCCGCTATATATATTCTCTATCTTCCCCGCTACTTCGCCGCTAATCCGTTCTATTATAGAACCGTATCGCGTGTCTTTAGCGTTCCAGCTAGAAGGCCCTAAACATCCTTAAGAAGAAGTATAGTAAGGCTGCAAAGAAGAGCGAGAAGGAGGCAAAGGAGCGGTATAAACGCCGCGTTCTTGCTATTAAGGAGGCTAAGTTAGCGGTCCTTGTGGACCTCGCTAACTCTACTTGTACGCTAACGGAGATTTATTAGACTAAGTATAACGTAGGTTTTTTCTTTTACCCTGTATCTTTGCTACTAACTTATAGTATCTTAGGAAAATTTCCCTGAAAAAAAGGTATTACTAATACCTTGCTAGTGCGTAGCTTTAGTTTCGCAGTTAATTCGCGAGGCCTATAAGGGCGCTAATGCTAAGGAGGACTACCTAGTTACTGCTCGCTCTAGTGATAAGGATTAACTCCTTTTGTTAGGTCCCCGCTAGGTCCCTAGGGTGACGCTATGTCCTTGTAGTGTGCCTGGGGTGATGCGTTGTCGCTGCTGATGTTGACCTTCTTTTCCTTTTTTTTTTTTTTTTTTTTTTTTTTTTTTTTT
>NQYS01000001.1:3508608-3525384 GCA_003055955.1 Escovopsis sp. AC | reverse complement strand
TTTTTTTTTTTTTTTTTTTTTTTTTTGCAATGCCATTATACTAAGGGAGGTGCCAGGTACCTCGCCATGTCCGCGCAGGTAGTTCGATTCGTTCATTACTATAATAAGTTATGTTTTATAACCTCTTCTGTTTTTTCCTGTATTTAACCTAGTCTTCCTTCTTAAGGGTTACTTCGTATTTATCTAGCACCTCCCTCGCGATAAAGTCGCTGTGTGTTTACTATGTATTCTCTTCGTTAGGGAACCCCTTCCACTTAATTAGGTACTAGCGGCGTTAGCCCTTATAACAGTAGCCTATAATTCGCTCTACCTTAAAAGTCTTATTAGCGTAGAAGGGGTGATCTGTTGGCTCTAAAGGGGTGCCCTTGTGGTGGCTGTATGGCTTGAGGTTTGATATGTGGAAAACGTTGTGGATTTTCACAGACGTTAGAAGTTAGAGCTAGAAGGTAAGGCCGCTTATTCTAACGGCTTTTTTGATCTAATATAGTCCTGCGTACTTCTCCGCTAGCTTCCTGCTAGGTCGCTAGAGGTTTAGGTGCTTCGTAGAAATCAAAACCTAGTCACTAATATAAAATTTTAGCTTTTCCCTTTTTTTATTATACTATCGCTTGTAGTCCTTCTAGGCAGCTGCTAAGGAGGTTATTACTACTTTGCAGGTAGCGAGCAAATCCTTTACCTACTCCTTTACATTTATAGATAACAGCTCTATAGTATTAATATCTTCTCCTAGTGCTTATAGGTAGCGTCTATACAGGAGGTACGTAGGTGTCTTGCCGCTTCCTAAGTGCGTGGCATTATTATAGGCGAACTAGGCTATAGGGAGGTTGTCCGCCTAATTTAGCTAGTCTTTGTCACAGAAGGTTCTAAGGTAGTGTTTAATTAGCTGATTTTAGCGCTCTGTCTGGCTATCAGTCTGTAGATAGAAGGCTGTGCTAAGTCGCTGCTTAATCGCGAGGGAGAAGTAGAAACTTCGCTAAAATTAACTTATAAAGACTAATCCTTAGTCTGTAATAATTCCCTTAGGGAGACTATAGTGTATATAGATATAGTCGCGGAAGAGGGTTGTAAGTCTATCGCTAGTAATTCGCTTGTAGGTAGCGACGTAGACAGCGTACTTTGTAAATCTGTCTATAACAACCAGGATTGCATTAAACGCGTAGTTACGGCCCTTGCTTTTTAGTAGGTCTATAATAAAGTCTATTAAGATTTCTTTAAATAGTTGTGTTAGTATTAGCAGCGCTGCTAACTCGCTGTAGGGTTAATAGTGCCTTAGCTTTATTAGCTGGCAGTTAATGTATATAGATATATACTACTTAATATCTCGCTTTATGCCTTTCTAGTAGTACTAGCGCGCAATCGCTTATAAGGTGTAACTAACTTCTTAGTGCCCCGCTAAAGGGTTGTTATAGAGTAGCATTAGGATTTCTATCCTTATACTTACTAGTATAAAGATTCTCCCTCTAAAGTAGACTAGCTAGTCCTCTCTAGCTACCTACTCGCGTCTTTCCTTACCATCCGCAGTGTCGCCCTTAACTTTACTATCCACAAAAACAGCGTCCTATCTTTATGCCTAGTGCAGAGCCTTTACTAGAGAGGTAGGACTAACCTGCGTCGTTGTGGCATCTTTATAGTATACGTCCTGCGAAGCCTGCTGTTCTCTGTCTAGCCTTCTGCTTTACTCTGTAACGCTAGATCTCTGCTAAAGGCAGTTTACCTGTCTTATAAGTAACACTAGCCTAGCAGGGGGGAAAACGCTAGGCGTAACCTAAGCGTCCCTGTAGTAGATGTCCTGCGAGGTAGTAAGGTTAGAGTTCCCTCCCTAACCTGTAAGTTACTCCCTTACTTAGTTTAAAAGAGAATTCCTATACTCTACTCCTCTAGCGAATTTACCCTTAAAACGCTAGAGAAACCCTAGTAGGCCGCTCTGCCTTTCCTTAAAAATTTCCTCCTTGTTCTCTAGGTTAGGCTGTCTTAATAATCCGTCCGCTAGGTTGACCCTTCCTGGCTAGTATTTAATCTTGAAATTAAATAGAGCTAATTAATCTAAGGCTGTGACCTGCCTTATTAAAAGCTTTGTCTTCCTTATAAGGTAGCTATGGTTTAGGTGATCTGTAATAACCTGGATTTCTTAATCAGCGTATACTAAATAATGCCGCTATGTTATAAATGCCTCTATAATAGCGAGCATCTTAGTATTAGGAATAAGGTATCTTAATTCTACTTTAGTAAGCTTTCTTAATATATATATAACAGGGTGCTAGTGGCCTCCTTAGTGCTGCGAAAGGATTACGCTAATTATAAATCTTAATATATCTATCTAGACTCTTGTTAGCGCTGTTAGTTTAAAATAGGCTAGAACAGGTTCTTCTTTAAATTACCTCTTAAGCTCGTTAAACGCCTTAACTTCGCGGGTACTTAGCTAGAAGTTCCCTTTAGGTTTGCCTTTTAAAAGGTCTGTTAATAGTGCTATAATTTTACTATAATTCCTAATAAATTGTTAGTAGAATCCTATAAATCTAAGGAATAATATAATATTGTGGGCGCTGCGAGGTAGCGGCTACTCTAATATAGCCTTAACACGTTCCTTTTCTATGTAGATTCCTTCTAGAGATATAATAAAACTAAGGTATAATACTATATTAATGTTAAATTTGTATTTCGCGAGGTTTATATATAGACCTCCCTTTAGGAGTCTGTCTAGGATTTCGCGAATATACTATGTATGCGCTTTAGGGTTGTCGCTATATATTAGGATATTGTTAAGGTAGATGATGTAAGTAAAATCAATTAGGCTATATAGAACATTGTTAATATATTCTTAAAAGGTCGCTGGTGCGTTAGTAAGGCCAAAAGGTATAACGTAGTATTCGAAATAACTATATTAGCAGCGAAACGCTGTCTTTTACTTATCTCTTTCGTAGATATATATCTAGTAATATATATCTTTTAAGTCTAGCTTTATAAATACTTTTACTCCCTTAAGGTAATTAAGGATTTCTAGGATTAGGGGTAGCGGGGCTTTGTTTTTGTGCATTATCTAGTTCAACGCTCTAAAGTTAACGCAAAGACATAGCTTTCTCCCTTTCTTAGGTATAAACAGCACTAGGGCCCTGTAAGGACTTATTAATCTTCTAATCTACCTTTTCTTTATAGCGTTATTAAGGTATTTACAGAGAGCTTTTAGTTCCTTTGCGGCAAGGGAGTAAATAGGTCCCTATAGTATTTTTAAGCCTTTAGTTAGGTTAATTATATGTGTTTTACCCGCAAGGCGTTTTAGTTTAGCGGCTTCTTCCTTATTAAAGACTTTTACATACTTTGTATATTCTAGCGGGAAGCTTATAGTGTCTTCGCGGGTACTCTAATCTCCTAGGCTTATTTCTTTGTTTAGAATAGTAATAATCCTTATAGTCCTGCAGTTCCTTATAAGGTTCTATACCTGCGAGGGTAATACAAGGGAGTGGAGAGTTTCTTTTAAGAGAGGGTAGTTCTATTTATTATCTTTCTACCTAATTCTTAGGTTTATCCTCTTAAACTAGGGGAGGCCTAAAATCACATTATCTGCAATATCCGCTACTATATAGTTAAGAAGCAGTCTCTTTACTACGCCCTAATTGTCTTTAAGCTCGAATAGTTTAAGGGTCCTTCTGTATATATAGAGCGGAGAGTCTTCCGCCGCTATGTTAATACAGGGCCTAGGAAGTAATAGTGTGTCCCTAGTGACTTTCTTACTTACTAGCGTTACCTTACTCCCTAAGTTAAAGAGCGCGTTTATAGCGACCTATCGGCTACCTATTTAGATACAAGCCGGTCTAACTATAGTGGCGTTAGGGCCTGCGTATCCCTAGGTGTAATGTAATTTACTAATAGGCTTGTTATTCGGCTCTGTAAGTGCTAAAGGGCCCTTAGCGAGAGGTCGCTGCTAGTTCGCTAATTAGTCGTAGAGCGGGGTAGTATGCTGATTACTACTGCAAGAGGTATAATTTAGGGCTAAGTATTAGGTCTTATAATACGGCCCTCTACACTTATAGTATATAGGTTAGAATAAGGGGTTACTATAGCGTAGGAACTGTAAGTTCCTTGCGCAGGGCTAGGTAGGCGGAGCGCGTAGAGCTGTAGGAGAACCTAGCACTAGCGGAGTTAGTGGAACTTTTAATGTTTCTAAGAGGGTCTCTGTAATAATTCCTTATCGCCTTATTTATTACTAGGTTAAAGGGACCCCGCTGCTAAGGATCTGCGTGTAAATATCCTCTTAAAGGCGTTAAATAAAGCTATAAATCCTGTAAACAGGTAGCAATAGCTCTAGGAGTTCGCTCTTAATAGCTTTATATTAGTCCAGGAACACTTAGAATTTCATACCTGTGGGTTAGAAGAGGCTTATCAGCCGCGTGCACGCATTAAGGCAACGGGTAGGCCTATTGCTAATGCCATTCTCAAGCCATGTTTAGAAAACTACCTAGGTAACATTCTAGATCTATCCTTTATGTTCTAATTTAAAGTGTGTGTTCTATTTACTATGTATATCCTGCGAGAGGGAGGCTACTGCGAAGATAACTTAAGTTACGTTATCCTTAAAGCTCTCTAGCTAGATATAAAAGTGTAACTCTAGTGCTATAAGGAAGGTCTAGAGTTTAGTCTAAGACTTCCCTCTATACTTTATAATAGACAGCAGTGTTAGCCTTAAAGGTCCCTTACTGCAGAGGCGCTTTAGTTCTAGGGCAGATAACTTAACTTCTAACAACTGCACTAGCGTTAATCCTATTAGTAGGTCTTCGCCTCTCTTAAGGGCTGTAAGGTAGTCCCTTTTCGCTTAAATTCAGAGCGACTCCCTTATGTATAAGATACAGAGATTTAGCTCCTACTTAGTAAGGTTATTAAGGGATATTAAGGCTAGCTAGGTTAGAGGCGGGGCGTTAGCAGTTAGGTTTAGCGTTGCTAGGGAATCCTGCGTTAGGGCCCCTAGTGTCTAGGATTAAGCCACTCCTGCGTTATTACTACGCATTTTAGGCGAAGGCGTTATATCTAAGTTATTATTAAAACGGGATCTACTTTAGGTCTAGTGTATTACCTCCTAGCAGTTAACCTTACCTTGATTAAAGGTGTTAGAGAGAGATTAAACTGTTAGAGACAGGTAATAAAGGTAAGTGCTAGGGCGTGCGCAGGGTAGACAAAGGCAGATCGCCGCAGTGTTAAGTTCTAGGAGAGTAGGAAGTTTAGGGTGTAGGATAACAATGTATTAATCTTTAGCCTTCTCTTAAATTCTTAGGGCCTTACCTCCTTCTTATACTAGTACCTAGATCCACAAAGGGTCTTCGCTGCGAATACGCTAGTACCTCATTCTATCCCCTAACACCCTATTAACTAGTTAGAGCTAGCTAAAAAGATTATTATCTTTATTAACCTAGTTACCTTTTAGTAATATAGCTTAGAAGGAGCTAAGTAGTTCTACTACTTATTTATATAGAAATCTAATTAATATAAGTGTAAGAGGTTATTAACTATTAGGGCTTACTTAGCTAGTGTCTCTTAGCTAGTATATCCCTTAGCTAGCCTCTCTAAGAACTCTTATAATATTATACTATTTAAAGGTAGTAAGTTTAGTTCTAAAAGTTTTAAGGTCTTTATATCCCTTAAGATTAAGTCTTTAATTAAATATAAAAGTATTATTAAAATCCTAAAGTATCTAGTATAAGCTAATTAGAGTATAAAGGCTAACTTTATTACTAACTCCTTTATAAAGGAGTATAGTCTAGTGTTAAAGAGCCTAGCTAATATAAGCTTTTATAGCCTTTTAATAACTAACGCTAATAAACACTAAACTTCTATTATATACTATATTATCTTTACCTTATTATATAAGGGTATCTAGTAGAAGGTTTAGGCTATAGTTAACCCTTACCCCTAAGTTAACTAAAATAACCTTATCTTTCTCTTAGGATTACTATAGCTATTTAATATAAGTATAGTATTTAATATTAGTAAGGGATCCCTAGAGTTTAGTCTTTAGGTATATAGTAAATCTTAAAAGGCTATTATAGGTCTTAATATAACCTTTTAGAGAAGTTAGAAGTTAACACTTATTTTATTTACACTAGCGTTATAGTCCTTAGATAATAAGAAAGACTATAGTAGTAATAGCTTATTAGAGTAGGATTTATCTTTATTAGATAATAGAAGTAAGGAAGATAGTTTAGATAACTCTAAAGAGTTATTATCCTAGTTATTAGGAAACTAATTTACTAGTTATAACCTAAATAAGTCTATAAATTATTTACTTTATATTAGATTAAGGAAATATTATTCTTTTAATTTACCCTTAACCTATATATATAGTTAATAGGCTATACTCTTTACTTATTAAAAGACTTATCTATATTATCTAACTTCCTTACTATATACTACCTAAGTTTACTATATATAGGAACTAAGCTAAAAGAACTTAAGGCTAATAAGTATAAGCCTTAGCTTATATAACCCTCTAACCCTAATAATATTAATATTAGCCTTCCTTTTTTACTAAAAACTAATAATATTATTACTAATCTTCTTAGGCTTTTATATTTAGACTTAGATAATTAGCCTAGACCTTAGGTAAAAAAAGGGGAGTATAAAACCTTATTCCTTACTTATTAAAGGGTAATTTAGCGCTAAATTAACTACTTTATACTAATTATAGTAGTAGAAAAGTAGTTTAGGAAAATAGAGATTACTTTAAGCCCTTTAATTATTAATAAAGCACTGTAAATTAATATTATATAGTTATTCTTTATATACTATAACCTTAAGGGTATTATAGTAACTAATATACTACTTATAGATTTATATACCTATTACCCTAATTTAAAACTAAGAACTTACTTATAAAGCGTTATAATAAGGAAAAGATAGTTATACTCTTAGTAATACTAGCTTTATAAGCTTATTAAGTAAAGTATTAATAGAGGAATATATAAATAAATAGTAGCTATTAATAAGTTTTTATCCCCTTAGAACGCTAAACTAGTAATTATCTCTAAAGATAAGTCTAACCCTTAGGTAAAATAATAACTAATAATTAATTTTTCTTATATTAATAAGGAATTACTACCCTCTAATATCTTATTACTAGCTAATATATATAACTAACTAGCTAACCCTTATATCTAATATTATAATAAGTTTAACCTAAAGTATAAATACTAGGCAATCTCTATTAAAAAGATACTTTATTATATCCTAGTATTCTTAGCCTTAGGTTTTCCCTAACTATAATATACCTAAATACCTTAAGGTACTTAATTTATAGGATTTTCCTTCTTAGAGCTTATTAAGATTACCTTTAGCCTAATCTTAGTACTATATTCTAAGCTATCTTTATATATAGTAATAAAATAAAAAGGCTTTATTATCTCTTCTCTTAATATATATATTAATAATATCTTTTACTTAGGGAATAATATTATAACCCTATAGTAATAGTATAAGGATTACTTCCTTTTATATTTACTATAAGCCCTCCTTTATCTAAATTTTAAAAAGATATACCTTAGTATAGAAGAGATCCTTACTATTAGATAGCACTATAGGACTAAAGAGAGAATTATACTTAAACCTAATTAAATAGCTAAGCTAATAGACTTCCCTATTTTAAAGGAGTGGTTAAATATCTAAAGATTTATTAAACTTATTAGGCTATATTACTAGTAGATTTGCAATTACTCTAAGATATCTAGGCCTTTAACCTACCTAACTAAGGGAGCTAAATAGCACTAGGGTTTATTAAAAGCTATATTATTTACTATAATAAAAAAGAAGGTTTAAAATATAATAAATACTAGTAGGGTACTATTTAATATATTATATAAGCTATACTCTAATACCTTAGGCTATAGCGTAGAATATATTATAATATAAACCTAAGATAAAGTACTATACCTAGTCCTCTTTAACTCCTTCTTATTTATAAAAATATAGTAGAACTATAGTATATATAAAAGGAAATTATTCACTATTATAAAGTTCTATTAGTAATATAGTTATTTCTTTTATATAAAAGCTATATTTACTATATTTACTAACTATTATCCCTTTACTTAGTTTATAGTATTAAGTAACTATAAAGGTATTTATACTTAATAAGTATTAGAACTTTATATACTAAATATTAGGATTAGTTATATTAAGGGTAGGTAGAATTTAATAGCTAATATACTTTTATAAACTATCTTCTTATTAAATAACTACTAATCTAACTATATAGTTAAATCCTTAGAATCTATTAATATAAAGGGCTTATAAGTATAGAAAGATAGTAAAAGGGGATATAATAAACTTCTTAAGAAGCTTAACTTAGAGTCTAAACACTAGGAAATACTAATAAAGTTAGACGCTATTATTAGCAGCGCCTTTTAAAGATAGGTTAAAGATAACCTATACCTAATTAATAGTAGTCCTAACCTAATATTAAACTATAAAGTATCTACTAGCCTACCTATTACTACTCTAATAACTAGCCTAAACCTTAGCTACCTTACTATTAATAATATAACTATAGAAGACCTAGCTAATAAATAGCGTTCTAATAGATAGTATAGGTTAATAATATAAGTCTTACTTAGTAATATCCTTAAAGATAATAATATAAATTAATATAAGTAGTAATACTACTAAAAGGTAACCTAAAACTTTAGCTAAGCCTGTAAATAACTATAAAAGATCTACTAAGGGTAGTAATTATATTACCTTTATAAGAGAGAGGTTATCTAAGCCCTAGAATCTACTTATAATAATACTAGATACTTTAAACCTAATACTACTTAAAGGTAACTAATAAGGGAAGTATAATAGCTATAGATAGTAAAGGATATAATTAAGTATATTATAAGGTATTAGTAGTATCTTAAGTACTCCTTTAACACTCTAAAGGCCTTAAACTAACTAATTATAATTAATTATCTATTCCTTTTAATTAAGATTAACTATATTAGGCTATTCTTATAGACTAACTAGGGTATAAAATACCTATTAGTCTTAGTTAACTACTTCTTACACTATTACTAGATATATACTTATTAGATAACTTACACTATAGAAATAGTTAATAAAGTAAGCGAATAGCTAGACTAGATAGCTATAATACCTATTACCTTTTACTCTAACCTTAGATTATTATTTATATTAAGGGAATTCTAAACCTTTATCTTAAGGAAGAAGAGAATTAACTTAATCTATACCTTATCTTAATCTTATAAAAGTATAGAGATAGTAAAGGTATCTAATTATATCCTATAGTTAGTCCTAAATAAGATAATATCTTAACCCCTAGATTAAAACCTTTATATTTAATAGGTAATAAAGGATATAAATAATTAAATACTCTATAGCCTTAGATACTTACCTTATAAGATCTTATATAGAACCTATAACTATATAACGCTATAAACCTTATTTACTAAGTAGTTAAAGGACTAATTATACTATAGAATCCTAGAGAATATTAAGGAGGTAATACCTAATAATAAGAGCTATACTAATCTAGTAATATATTACCTTAGTTAGCTTAAGATAACTTATTTATAGGTTACTAAAAATAACCTCTATATTACTATAAATTATAAAGATTAATACTAATAGAGAACTAGTAAGGAATTCTATTTAAATAATATAGTAATAGTAGTATAAGAAAGGAAGCCTAATAAGCTAACTTTATAATAAAGGGGCTTATTTTAAATTATATAAAGAGTTAGAAGGTTATTATATTAACTAAAGAACTTAGATAGATTAGAACTAAGAGGAGGTAAAAGGATTAATATTTATAAGGATATATTAAAGTATTTTATAATATAGAAGGGATATTTAAAAAGGAACTCTAAGAAGTTATTACCCTTTAAGTAATTACTAAGGGGAAGGTTAAGGCCTTAATTATCTATTATATTATTTAGTATTATAGCCTAAGCTTTATTTAGTAAAAGAGATAAAGAGGATATCTCTATTATTTAGTAAAAGAGATATCCTTAGTATCTCTTCCTAAGATATCTAATATAGAAGTTATAGAGACTATCTTGTCTTAGAGGATACCTTATTACTAGAAAGGATTATAAAGGGCTGCTTTATTTAGTAAAAGAGATAAATCACAGGACAGGTTATCTATTATTCTAGGGTATAAGGGTTATAAGCTTATTAGCCACCCCCCTACTAATTAGAGGAATCTCTTCCCTATTATACACAAAATACACAACTTTAGAACCCCTTAACCTTTTATTACAGGATGCGAGGCAGACTAAACTACTCTGTACTAAAGACCACTAAACCTTACCAAGGGACCGACTGCCGGGAATCGGGGTCCCGTGTCCGTACATCCACGAGCAGCGATTGCCACCCAGGAAATCGGGCCAAAGATACGGAGTACGGAGTACTCACTCGAAGCTCGTTCTATTATTAGCAGCAGGCCCACACATTACTCGATTAGTAGGCACCCATTCTTCAGCTGGACCAGCCATCAGGGTCCGAGACCCCTCTGCCCTACTACGTTCTCCTTTGCTTTTCATACAACAAGGCTTCTCATTTTGCTCCTCCACCCCGGGTGGATCTTCTTAATCCTTCCGTAAATGGACACGCGCATGATATGGCTGTCTTACCGGTGATAGCGTCTTCGGGGGGGGCCGATCGTGAGCGCGCGGCGTCAATGTTCTCCCGACGGGGCAGTAGATTCGGCAAATGGATCATACTTTGATCAATATTCGGGAGCCTTGGGACTGTGCACGTCCCTCGCGTCGAAATTGGCTGACGTATCTGTATGTTGTCATAGAGAGGATTTCAAATGAAACATTGAAAATGCATGTCCAAAGTGATCGCTCGGAGCTCATCATGCCGCTCAGGACCGATTCCAAATCCTCCGAAGCGCCGCCGGCTGAGGGTGTAGCGGGATGAATGACGCGCGTATATGACCCTGACTCTTCAATGGGTCATGGACTCTGTTCAATACATTTTGCTTGGCAGATCTTTTGAGGCGGAGTTCGCGCCTTTGAATTGCTGATATGTCGGTAGGGATAGGGGGGGACAGCCGATCCTGGTTGCTTCGGCGAAAACCTTCTCATCCATCAGTCAGTGATCGTTTGACCTCGCAGAGGAGAAGAGGTGACTTATCCCCGAGCCCACCAAGGGGGTTGTCCCTCAGCCCATTCCTGGTAGAGGGACAACCAAAAGAGCCTTCCCCGCCAATGAGGATGTGACAAGAGTCATCAAGGTCGCCGGCAGTGCGCAGACGTGGCTGGCGTTCAAACGCAGTCGCCGATACGGACAAGTGCGAAACTTTGACTCCAACTCGAGATGGGTCCCGGTCCAGCAACCACATTCAAACGCCGAGACCATCATCCGGCGATGGCCGAAAATGCCATCCTGCTAGAGCACTCTGCTCCGTACCGATCCCCTGTAATACTTGACCGCCTTCTCAGAACCGTCCGAGGATGAAGCCGAGGCCACGAATCGCATAACTGAAGCTCGTCTTGGCGCCAGAAAAGCGAGCTCCTTCTGTTTGTTTTGCACTGCCAGCGAGGACTTGTTTTTGTATCCTCTCCGAAACTCTCGACGAGAGGCTTTAAGGAGGGCATCGACACACGGACAAAAGACATCCATAAAAAACCGTGTTCTCAACTCGTCTGGTCGTGGACAAAACGAGGGAAGCACCGAGAGTGAGAACCGATCTCGGAGTGAGGTACTGGCGCCCTTGCCGCATCATAGACCGAGGCCCACGACCGAAGGTTGATGCACTTGGCCCGGTCAGATGCGGATGCATCCCACACGCTTAGCTGTTGCTGTTGTGTGGTTCCAGGGCGCCGAGCAGAGTGCATGGCCTGTGACATGCCATTGCAATAGGCAGGACGCAGCAAAAGACAGTCTTAGAGGTTTCCGAGAGCAGAGCAAAGGGGCGTGCCGGGTCAAGCGCTAGCATTTCCGTATGATACCAAGTGGTTCTCGCAACATCGCATCTGTGCGTGCTCCGGCAAGTCACCAGTTGGTGTGGTTCTCGAAATGCCGCGAACTGACTGTGTGCGGCCCCTTGCACGCTCAAGTTCTCCCGATTGCCTTTGCCCGGGGCTAAAGGAGCACTCCGACAAGTCCCGCCCAAGCTAGGCACATCGACAGTGGCACGCCATGACAGCTCAAGACGCCACGGGAACAACCGATTGGTGGCCACGGGTTGACCAGCTGGGAGAGCCGACGAGCGTCCTCTCGGGATCTGACTGCCACCCATTCGGGACTCATGGCTCCCACCATTCGCGCACACACAGGTGACTGGTTTTCTCACCCCGCCATTCTGTCGAATCCCTGCCTCATCTCTTCAGGCGAGACCACATTTTCAGTGACAAGTCCGATTTGAGAGAGATTGGACGACTTAAAAGGCAAAGAGACCGTGTTGGTGCAAAGCGATGTAGAGAAAACCAGCAAAGATTTTAGGGTTAAGTTCCAAGACTGAGTTCCCCCGGCTAGGCTTGGCCATCTAGTGACCGATGGCGAAGTGGCCAGAATACATCCAAATGCTGCCGGCGACGAGAGCTGTTGCAGGACTCGTGGGCAGCATATTCTGGGCGACAAGCCTAAAAGGGGGGTCTGCGATAGACATTCCTTGCGGAAAACCAGAATTGGGGACTGTGTGGGAGGCGACGTGCGCGAGATGCTGCTGCCCTCCTGGAACAGCGAAGAAGCTCTGGCTTGACTGGCTTCCGAGACGATTCAGATATGCGACGAGCGGCGAGATGATCGGTCGATCCGTAGCGGACGGTCTCCAGCGGCAAAGCATGGTGGTGGGGGGGGAACGGTCGGCTTCCCATGGGAGATTGGCGTGAGGGGAAGTTGTGATGTCAACAATCCAAGACGCGAGATTATTTTGTAGCCCGAAAGCTCAGGGCCGCCCCGCATCGCGCACGGACTATGTCGCGTGTCGCGCGTCAGCACGTGACCAACCTGGCGTTCGATGGAAGGAAGGCGCAACTCCTCCCATCGATGCTTTGTCATCAACACGGTATCGATGAATTCTGCACACTGTATCATCGACGCCTCTCGACGTCGAGCCTCTCGATCGCCATATGACGAACGTTGCGGAATTAATCAAGCTCACGACGACCAAGAATTCTCCAAGTGTCTGCATACTTTCACGCAGATTGAGTCTTCAGACATTTAAATGCCGTAATCAATTCCATAGGCCGTGGTCATCAGAATCATGGCAGATGCGCCAGAGTCCGGCAAGCCACAACCCAAGATCTTGGAGTCTATCATCGACGCTGCCAAAACCGCGTTTGATCCATCGGCCGATGCCGCGAGGAGCGAATCTGGGCTGCAGAAGTACAATGAGTTGATCGATAGGTAGGTAGGCCGCTTCCTTCTTGGTGCTTCAGCTCTGCGATGAAAGAAAGAGACATCTACTATCTGCATGGTAATGACGAGGTTCTACGCAGGACACAAACGTGGATTCTTCTCCATGCGCTGAACACCCTGATCAAGCCAAATGTGCTCCCCCAATGGCTGAGAACGCCGCTGATGCAGACTCTGACTCTGCTCCCTCTGCGCCCGGATGGTGTGAGGGCCACGCTGGAATTTGTGTTCGCCGTTCATCCCAGCAGTAGCGGCCAGACAGCTGAGAGCGCCGCCAGCCATGGCAGGGAGAGCAAGGGTGCCGATATCACTCACGAAGCTGTGGCTGTCGCAACGAAGCTTTTGTCCTCTGTGCCTTCTTCCATGAGTCCTGAACAATGGTTTCGGGGCTTGGCGGAACAGCTTTTCGAGCTCTTTGATGGGGAGGCGGGTGCGGACGTGGCCAAGACGGCAGCCCAGGTCGTGGGTTTCGGTATCCTCGGGAAAAGACAGTTCGGTGCACCAGGTAAGGCATCAAGTAGCCTGCTTCCATCATGACTCACGCCAAACTGACATTGCCGTCAGGGGCCCCTGGATGGAACGCATTTGTGCAACCACTGCTCGAGTGCATCAACCCTGCACTTCGGAACAAGCCTCAAGATGATTCCAAAAAGTCCAGGCCAAGCAACGACGATGAGGACGTCGTGGAATTGGGCAGCGACAAGACACTTGTCTCACAGGGCGATCTCGCGCGGTCACTACGGCGCCTCGAACTCCTCATCATTTCGAATCCCTCTCCTGGCCTTTGCAAAAGGGTGCTCAAGCCCGTCCTTTTGCCACTCTGGGCCTTGGCATCCTGGGTCAATCCTTCAGGGGACGCCGCGAAAGGCTTTTGTAGGCCGTCCAGGGGCCTGATTCAGACATATCTCAGATTATTCGGCAATGCAGAAAGCATCACCATGTTCACTCGCGATCTCCTATACAAAGGATCTTCCGACGAGGATGAACATTCTTGGACTTTCCACCTTGCAGCCCCTGGGGGCATTGAGATCATCAAGCCGGGGTTTTACGGCAAGGGCCTCCGATCTGAGCTAGATTGGGGAGAAATTGATTCAAAGTCGATGACTTTGGTCATTTTTGCATGCTCCATGTGCCCGGCAGAAGCTATTTCGTCAGTCTTTCTTGGTCTTCTCAGACAATGGATCCAAACAGCCGGAAGGCAAAGCGGGTCTAGTATCGTCATCAGCCATGAAGAAGACGCTGGAATGGGAGGAGGCCCTGATCAAACTGTGAGGGATATCATCGACGTGACCATCCTTCAGAAGCTCATGGAGAAAGCGCCCGAAAAACTGGTCAGTCACTTTGATCAGCTTTTGAATCTCGTGTGCCAGGTCCTCCAGGCCGACGAGAAATCACCTGTTGGAGATGACGTTATTGGCATCTCACTGAGTTTGTTGAACCTGGTCATCACATCGCCGACCTTTCAAAAATCCGACGTCAACCCGCCCGAGCTACTCATCGTCGAACAGTCACTGGAAAGAATAGGTCAGGGCGATCGGGACGACGTCTCTGCGACAGCGCGGAATTTGGCCATGCTCCTGAGATACAGGGACGACTTGGAGGAGAAGCCGAACGAAGCCGGTCCGGCGCTCAGTGCCCGGCAAGTTGAGGATCGAAAGACCTACAATCTGGCGATGAGCTACATCACCGGAGATAGCGAGAACCCTCCGCCAGTGGTTTCGGAAGGGCTCAATCTCCTTTCAGACCTGATCATTTCCGAGAGTCCCATCCTCGATATCCAAGCAACGGTGGTGCTCATGTCCAGACTTTTGAGGGAGAACGACGATTTCATCAACCTGAGGGTGATCAAAATTTTCACGCAACTTGCCAACAAGCACCCACGATCAACGATGCAAGAACTCCTGGAGAACTACATGGATTCCCAGGAGAGACTATCCACGGATGTTCGCCTCAGATTTGGCGAGGCCATACTCCAAGTGATTGAGAGGCTCGGCGAGACCTTTTCCGGCGAAGTCGCCGAGAGCGCCGGCGAGACGCTGCTCTCCATTGCAGGCCGCCGAGGACACCGCCCGAAAACGATGGCAAAGCAGGCACGGGATCAAAGGCTTGCCGACCTGAAAAGACGAAAAGCAGAGGCTGCTTCCGGCATGGACGTGGATGATGGCGATGATGGCGACGAAGGGGGAGGATTGGCAGAGGACAAGGCCAACAATGATCTTCTCGCCAGCATACTCCAGGGGTGGGAAAGCAAGCGGGGAAGCGAGGACATCCGCATGCGCACCTCGGCGCTCTCGATTTTCGGCAGCGCCGTCGAAGCAAACATCATGGGCGTGGGTCCCACATTGGTCTCCGCAGGCGTCGATCTGAGCATCAACATCCTGACGATGGAGCCCGGGCTGGAGACGGGCATCCTGCGCAGGGCAGCTGTGCTCCTCATCCTCGGCTTCGCGCGGGCGTTGGAGAAGGCCAGGTCAGCGGGCCAGCGCCTTGGGTTCGGCCTCACGGAGCAGAGCCGGCAGGAGATGCAGACGACGCTGAACTACGTGGCCGGGACGGACAACGACGGGCTCGTCCAGCAGCATGCGAGGGACGTGGTCGAGAGTCTGGAGCATTGGGGGATGAGGAGCCTGCTCCCCACAGAGGCCGAGCGAGACGGGGCCGTGCCTGGTCTGGGGAGATTATCTGGCTTACGCGTCAGCCCCGGGGGCGATCAGAGCCAGGGTGGACTCCGGATCCTCGACGATCAGGGCAAGCCACGTCCGAGGATAGAAGAGATCGAGTAGCTGAGGCTAGTTCCCGAAATAGAAATTTTCTCGACGAGTTCCTTCGCAAGGGCTGCGTCCATGATGCCTCCGAGGCGCAGCTCGAGGCACTCGGCTCAGGGGCGATCGTGTCGGCGTTTCATCCCTGCACTAATAGACAGCAACATGCTTACCTGTACGCAGACGATCGGATTTCGGCTCTACTATGGATACTGACCCTGCAATCGACTGACGAATGACCACGGACTATGGAGTACGGGATACTAGCCTCCCCCTTCCATTCTCATGCGTGAGAACCCGAGTAGCAGGGAAAGGGGCTCCCACGGGATAGCGGTGGTGGAGGTTTGAAGGTGTCGAGTCAGTGTGCGTCCCATCGAAACAGCGAGCTCCCTGGCCGCTCGTTCCGTGTCGATGTTGACATGAGATAGAATTGCTTCTTTCTCATCGGCCATCTTTGCTCGATACGTGAAGTGAGCGATTTGGGTCATGTCAGAAACTCTCGAGTGCCTCGGACGGAAATGACAGAACCTGTCGGAGTTTCAGTCTGTCTGAAAAAAAAATTGGTTTGGGGGGGGGGGGGGGGGGGGGGTTGGTTTAATGTGTTTATGGGGATTGGGGTTTTGGGGAGGGGCCAAACAAACGGGGGGGGGAGAAGGAAAGAGTTGGG
>NQYS01000001.1:3488360-3508583 GCA_003055955.1 Escovopsis sp. AC | reverse complement strand
GGGTAGGGGGGTGGGGGAGGTTGGGTTTATGCATGTATAGGAGATATGTAGTTTGTGAAGTGCCTAACGAACTGGAGGCGTCGAATGGTACGATCGTGGCAGCGCTTTGGATGGCTGTCGTTTACGACGAAACGAACAGGTATAGATCCCAATGAGAGTCCATATCCTCTGTGAATAAATCCACCATTCACTTGGCATGAGCTGACAGAGAGACTGAACCTCTTTTGTCACCGAAGACAATGGTTCAATGACACAGGCAGAGGTCGCCGGCGAGTGCCCCCCCATCACCCGCAAGCTCAGCCAAGGCCACAGTTCGAAGAGGCGGGCCGTTGAACTATGGAACGTTCCACATGTTGATGTTCGTGCTGACGATACGAGTGCTTTCTCGAAATGAGACCGGATCGCCGCAGAATTCTGTTGTGATGGTGTTGCAAAGGGGGGGGGGTTAGGGTGGCCATCTCCACTGCTTCGTGGGGTCGAAACCTGCACCATGCCGTTCTGATTCTCTTCTTATCCAGTTCAACGGCGCCAACAGGTGCATTTCTGAGAAGCTGAGAGGCAATGTAGATCATGGGAGGCTTGAGAAACGGTTCATCAGACACGGGCCTTGCCTGTGGCCCTCTCCCGGCTCCTCTTCCGTCCACGATGAAGGGACCCGCAAGATGTGCGGGAGGCTCAGACAACAGACCTCTTTTCCTTCCATATCTGGAAATGTCCGAAGAAGAAGTTCTTTCGAGGGACTGGTGAGTCTATCCTTGTAATTTGATAAGCCTCAATGGAATACCTTTATTGCCATGCATGGGCTCGAGGAGAAGTAGCACCGAGACGGCGGGATGCCAGGAGGATCAGAGACCCGGTAAACGCATTTGATGCAATAAACGGGGGTATGACACCTGTATAAATGCATGTTCTGGATAAATCGATATTCCCTCGCCTAATCCATCGGGTACAAAGTACTTCCTCAACTTCAACGCACAAAACGAAACAAACACTGTTCAAGTTAGAAAAAAAAACAATTAAAAATCAAAATCATCTTCTCTTCACGACTCGGCATCACCGCCAGACCTTGCTGCAGCCTCGACTCTACTGCATTCGCATCACGGCCCATCATGACTCTTCTCTATCTGTTGACTGCGGCTTCGTCCACGGATGAATGTCCTCGGTCCGCTTGAAAGGCCCACGACTAGTCCGGTACTATAGTACCCAGCCGACCAGGGGGCATCAGTGTTTCAAGATGGGAGGGAATCCACACCTCTCGCCCACCCCTGTAACACCATCGCCAACGACCATTCGGGGAACGCAGACTGCAGGTATCTCCGCTGTCCGACGTCACGGCATGATTGGCTGACCTCGGTGTCTCAGATTCTGCCTGAATCCTGACCGGGCCCGAATGGGCTTCGCCGCACACCAACCTTGCGCCGTACCTGCATGGCATCGTGTGTCAGTCTGTCCAAGTCGTGAGGCTACCAATCTCCGTCTTGGCCAATGGCGACGGCGGCCCTGCCCCTGACCCGGCCCTGTTTCGCATCGAAGCTGGCCATGTGTCCGGCACGATGCCAGGATCATCAATACCATGTCTTGGATTCGCTGCCCGGGCACTCGCGCACCCCGTCGTGTTGGGCTAGTCCGCTCCGATCTTCGAGAAATTTTCTCCCTCAGTGCTTGCCACTGGCGGGCCTCCTCGTGGGGCATGCTCGGCGTTTGTGCTTCGCCGCCTTGGAGGGGTCGTGATGTGGCTTGCGATGCTGTCTCCCCGAGGGGGTTATTTCGCCCGAGTGTGGCATCCATCTCGGAAACCGCCTCGTTCCAAGGCGTCGACGCCGTGTATAAAACTTTGGTTCCCCCTCATTCGTTTGTTTTGTTTCGACTTCTTGTTCATCTCTCGCTTTTCCTATCGTCCTTCTTTTCGTCAGTCCTTTGAGATTGATGCCATTCTTTTCTTTCCTATCTCTATCTCTCTCTCCTCTCGTTGAGCGGACTGGTCTGCCACACAAATATCCAAACTTGGACCTCACTCTTTAAAACAAACCAGTCAATTAGATCTTTGCCAGCATCTCAGTCACCATGAAGACTACCGCCACCGCTGCCTTGGGCTTGTTCGCTGCCCTGGCTTCGGCCAGCAGACTCGATGCTCGCCATTTTCACTTCTCCAACTCCACCACCGTCGCTGACCCCACGTCGGCTGGCTCGAGCTTGTTGACCGGTGTCTCGAGCACTCAAGACGCCACTGAGACCCCCAGCATCTCGCAGGTCTCCACTGGCTCGCCCGAGCCTACCCCGGCCGGTGGCTCGACCACCTTGACCGTCATCGCCACCACCACGCACACGGTCATCAGCTGCGCTCCCACCGTCACAAACTGCCCTGCCCGCGCCAACTCCACCGCCATCAGCAACCTCCCCGAGTCGGATAGGACCACCTTCGTCACGACCGACACCGTCGTCCTGACCACCACTGTCTGCCCCGTGGAGAGCGCCTCGCACATCTCCTCCTCCGTCGTGGGCGCGCACTCCAGCGGTCTCATCACCGGCTCCACCATTCACCCGGCTCCCACGGCGAGTGTTCCTCAGGTCGCCTCCTCGACCCCCGCCCCCGCTGGTGCCCCCACCTCCGGTGCTGCCAGCACGGCCAGCACCGCTGATGGCGCCGCCCCCACCCCGAACTCTCCCGCTCCCGCTCCCGCTCCCGCGGAGTCTTCCTCTCCGGCCGACAACGGCGCGACCAGCGATGTCCTCGTGCCCACCGTTGTGTCCTCCGTCGTGTCCTCCGTGAGCAGCGATGAGAGCTCCACCACCACCCTCTTCTCCACCACTTACACCACCCGCACTGTCACTGTGAAGTGCTCGACTGGGGGCTGCGCGTCTCCCACTGCCCCCGGTGCCGGTCCCAGCGATGCTCCCGGTGCTCCTGGTGCTCCTGGTGCTCCCGCTCCTAGCGACGCTCCCGGTGCCGGCCCCAGCGGTACTCCTGGCGACTCTGCTCCCGGCGATGCTCCCAGCAACGCTCCCGGTGCCGGCCCCAGCAGCGCTCCTGAGGCTGAGCCCACTCCCAACTCCAGCGACGCTTCTCCCGCCATGACTCCTTGCCCTGCCGGCCCCCCCGCCGACTCCACCGGCGGTGTCCCCGGCGACGCTCCCTCTCCCAGCGCCGCCCCCAGCGATGGTTCCGGTGGCGCCCCCAGCCCCAGCCCCAACGCTGGCAACGCTGGCAACGCTGGTGGCTGCGCCTGCAACGGCCCCCAGACCGTCACGGTCAAGGAGACTGTTACCGTCCCGGCCCCGACCGTCTTCGTGACCGTCCAGCCCACCGGCTGCTCTGACCTCCCTACCGCCACCGTCACCGTTACCGCTGCCCCCGTCGGTCACGACGACGCTCCCTTCCCCACCGGCCGCAACGGCACCCACCCCCACATGCCCCACTCTTCTGGCTTCGCTTACGTCCGTCGCTAAGGGTCTTCATTGATCGCGAATGCGACGGCATGATGGCGGCACGTCACGAAAGGCGGGGGATGGCACTAGATGTCAAAAGTCACGAACCTGGTTTGTTTAGATTATGTCTTCTTCATATTTCCTGTATATAATTTTTTTTGATGTCACTTTTAAAGATTTACGCTTGTCAAACCCTTTGTGGGCTGACATCCACGAGTAAAGATATATTTGGCCTTATGAACTGATGAAGGGCAAGACGAATGCAATCCTGCAACTTTGATCTTCCATGTCATGTGCTGTGATGCCCTCAGACAATGTTGATCAGTACTTCTGCATTTTCTAATGCCATCAAAAGACCTCCAGATATGTCAATACTTGCAAGCGTTCGCCTGCAATCCATGTCCATCCATGGCTTCGAAGTCCATTTCATGTACGACCACAAGACCGTCTGATTCTCTCTCTACAGCCAAAAGCAAACACGCTGGATTCCCATCATGATCCCATAGACAAACGCACAAACATGTCAAGCCCCTGCCATCCTTGTCCCAAACCCGCAACCCGCAACCCGTAATCAAGCCCAGTTATCCAAATAGTACATGCTCGTACTGCTCCTGATCTAGATATCTGAACAGCACATCCTGCAAGGCCGCTCTGCTGCGCGAAACTTGTGGCAGAATGCCCTCCGTCTGGCGCAGATTGTTCCTTATGCTCTCCGCATGGCTGCCGAGCTGGAGCCCGATATCTTTGACGTCCTCTTCGTCATCTTGGAGACTCTGCCACTCGCGGTTACAATCAGCGCCATGTCACGACGACGAAGGGACCCGGATCTGGAAGAAACAAGAGGGAAAAGGGGGGGATGGGTTTGGGAAGATGTCTTACATCGAAAAGACCGCCGGAAGACGCCTGGCGCTGCGGGACCACGCCGTCCTTCTCGTGGTCCCCGTTCTGCCGTGCGGCCGTCTCGGGCGCAGGCGCCAGCACATGCGCCCTCCTCACCAGCCCGCGGTAGTCCCGCGCCTGCGCGCGCGCGCTGAGGTCCAGGCTCCGCAGCACCTCGTAGTCCTTCTCGAGCTCGCGCTTCAGCTTCTCCTTCTCGCGCCGCAGCAGGTCCACCGCGTGCAGCGCCGGGTCGAGCTGCCGCTCCAGCGCCTGCTTCGCGTCCAGCACGCCCTCGAAGTCGAGCTCCGCCGCCCGCCCGCCGTCGTCGTCCGCGGCCCTGGTTGCGCCGCCCGGGGGGGCGCGGCCCGCCATCGCCGGAGGGGGGAAGGGCAGGCCCCTGGCGATCTTGTGGGTGATGCGGTTCGCGACGAGGCGCAGCGCGGCAGCCGTGTGCTCGCGGCGCTGCTGGGTGTTGGAGAGGCGCTGGAGAATGGGCCGGTGGGCGAGGCGCAGGATGGAGGACACGGAGGCGATGGAGGATTCGCCGAGGGGCGTCCATTTCGCTTTGATCTCGGACTGGCGGACGCGGTGGATGTGCGGGGCGATATGGGTGTATGGTTTCTCGGGGAAGGCGGGTTCGCCGCCGCCGCCGTCGCCATCGTCGTCGTTGTTGGCTTTGTCGTCGGCGGCCTTTTCCGTGGGGTTTGTGGTTGCGCCTTTCCCGGACCGGCGGCCCTTGGATTTACTCTGTTCCTGGGTCGGCTTCTCGATGCTCGAGTCTTTGGGTTTTCTGTCTTTTCGTCCTCTTTTCGCTGGTTCTGATGCAGCTTCAACACTCGTATCTGCCGACTTGGCTGTAGTCTTTGGAGCCTGACTTCGAGCTTCAGCCGGCGGTGGTGCTTGTATAGACGGTCGCCTTCGTCTCCTGAGCCTCGGCTGATCGTCTTCCTCCTGTTGTTCCACCACGCTCTCCCGCTCTCGCTGGTCCTGCAGCGACGGGCGGCCCCTCCACCTTCGTGCTGGCTGCTCTGGCTCTGGCTCTGGCTCCGCCTCCGGCTCCGATCCTGGCTCCGGATCTGGCTCCTCCGGGCGATCTCTTCCGCCCCTCCTCCTCCTCCTCTGGACATCCACCTCCGGCTGTGACGCTTTCGAAACCTCTTCCAATCCATTCGGCTCGTGCGTCTTCCTCTGCGTCCTTCTACGCGCCGTTCCATTGACGACAGGAACCTCAGTTGTCTCGTCTCGCTGCTGTTCACGCGAGCCCAGCGCAGGGCGCCCCCGCTTGCGCTTCGCATCCTGCGCCGACGCCGGCACCGCGACTGCCTTGTCATCGAGCGGCCGATTCTCCTTGCCGCGCGGCGACGTCCTCCCCGCGCCTTTGGCCGGAGCACCGTCCTCTGCCGCCCCGCCGCCGTTCACGCTCCGCAGGGGTCTGCCGCGCTTCCTCGGGCGGCCCGCGTCGTCGGCATCTGCGTCGTATTCCTCGGCCGCCGCGATGGGCTGCGGCGCGTCGAGGGCATCCCGTCTCTGCGCGTTCGGGAGCCTACCGCGTTTGCGCTTCGCGCCTGCGTCGCGGGGGAGGTCGGGGGCCTGCGGCACGGTGGGCTTAGTGTTACTGCTCATTGCCGCCCTCTGAGGCTGTCTATGTGCACAGGCGGAGCGGTATGCGAGAGCAGGATCAGGGGAGATGGGAACGGTGCGGGGAAGTGGCGTACCATGCTGCGTGGAGCTGCGCATCGAGGTTGAGGGGTTGGGATGAGGCGAGCTGTAGGAGGTACGAGTAGGCTGCGGTCGCATTCAAGTCGACGCGGCGTCATGAATCACGGATCCATTGTTTTCAAGGGCCTCCGCGCTGGCCCCAGCAACGATGGGCTGCAATGCACGTTCTGCATGTGTGCCGTGCCTGTAGGGTAGGCATCTCCGCCGACTCCGACCTGGAGCTACCCTACAAGCAGCCAGGATCAGGGTTAGGGTTCGAGGCGACAGCCCGACTCCATCATCACGCCCTGGCCACGTCTTCGAGCCGATTCTCGTGCAATTGTTTTTTTCTCATCCTGCCAAGGTAGCGTCATCACCTTGAATTGACCCCGGCCACCTTGCGATTGCTTCTCCCGCTTCTGGAACTCAAGCTCCGGCCAGCTCGGGGCTCGTCGACGTTGAGCTCGGACAAGCATCCCAGACATCTCATTGGAACGGCGAGCGGCCTGCATGCAAGGCGAGCGGAGCTCTCGATAGTGCAAGTGGATAATCCTCAACATTCCATTGTCGAACAAAGAGTCGAATCCCCCACTGTTTTGATACAAAGAGCCAATCTCACGTATTCCCGATTCTAACACCTTCTCTTCCCAGCCATCGCTTCAAGTCCTCTGGAAATCCCATCACTTGAGGCTGGAATCCCTCGTATAAATCGATTGATACATTACATTGATCTAATCATCGTCGACGAGACCGCTTCGACGTCCGACCGCAGCATTCGCATCCCCCCCCCGAGCGGCCAGCCTCGTCTCTCAGGACATTCACACAGCTCAACCATCACAATGCGCTTCTCTGCCGCCGCCACGATCGCGCTCCTGCCGGGCCTATCCGCCGCCCAGGACTCCCCGCTGAGCCAGTACACGGCCCAGTTCCAGCAGGCCATGACGCAGCTCGTCTCCCGCATCCCCAACCCGGGCCGCTTCGACCCCGTCGCCGCCGCCGCCGCCAAGGACGGCCCCATGAAGCTCTCCGTGCTGTCGCTCGAGAACTGGAAGGACACGCTTTACGAGCCCGTCGCGCCCGACGCCGAGACGCCCATGGAGTGGTGGGTGATGGTCACCGGCCGCAACAAGACCTGCTTTGGTACGTGCGCCTGCATGAAAATGAATGAAATTGCCGCCCGGGCAAGAAACCCCCCCCGCGGGCATGATTCGGGACGAGGACGCTCCTGGCTGACTGGATTGCGATGGACGTGCAGGCCACTGCGGCAGGTTTGAAGAGGCTTTCAACGAGACGGCGGCCAAGTTCGCCGAGCTGGACGATGCGCCCCGCATGGCCGTCCTCAACTGCGACGACCAGCCCATCCTGTGCAACAGCTGGACCGCGACGGCCGGCAACATCTGGGCCTTCCAGATGCTGCCGGCCCCGGCCCCGGTCGACGTCTACAAGAAGAAATTCAACCTCACGAGCGTCACCGCCGATGACCTCGCCAAGCTGCAGGCCGGCGACAAGACGCCCTTCGCCCTGGTCGACTCGTGGTTCCACCCGATCAACGGCAAGGCCACCGAGCTCGGGCTCTCCGTCCCCTTTGCGTACATCGTCTGGACGTTCAACCTCGTTCCTCAGTGGGCGCTCATGCTGGTCGTCTCCCTCGTCAGCCGGACCATGATGTGAGCCCCCCCCCTTTCTTTCGTTTCTCAAAGTGTGCTGCGTCGCGATGCAAGCTTCTTTTTGACTAATTGTTCTTCTCCTCTAGGAGCAACCGAGTCACCGCTCGTGCTGACAAGCAAGCGGCCACCGTGGCCCAGAAGAAGACGAAATAAGCTCGCTGCCGAGTCCGATCTATTTTCTTTCGTCCTTCCTCATTTTTCCTTTTCCCCCCCCCTCCTGTGGAGACAAATCGGCATCTTCTGATATGATATATTGATATAGTAGAAATGGAACATAGAATCGATGGGTATCGATGGGTATCGCAGCGTGAAACGCGAAGAACATGAAGGCAGCACCGTGTGAGACTCACCCGCAGCAGTAGGCAGTAGTAGAGAGATGCGATCGGGGTGGGGGGCAGCGCGCAGCCGCTCACGACTTGTTCTCGCACGCCTCCCTCAAGGACGTCAGCCCATCCAGCACCTCCTCCCTCAGCTGCCCGTTCGCCAGCCTCCCGTACCGCAGGTCGCTCAGCGCCCCGACGAGCTGCTGCACGTCCTCCTTGAGCTCCGCCTCCTCCGCCTCGAGCCGCTCGACGTCGGCCTCGAGCGCGCCGACGGCGCCGTCCAGCTCCAGCACCAGCTCCGGCAGGCTGTGCCTCGCGGCCCTGAGCCCGGCGTCTTGCCCGAAGAGCTGTGCCCCCGAGATTAGTCGTTGAACGTAGACCCCGCACAAAAAGGGAAAATGGAGCGCAGGCAGAGCATTGCAAAGATCCTTTCAAGGAAAACTCACCGCCCGCTCCATCTCAATCTCCCCGTCGTAGTCCTCGCGCTCCGCCTCCCTCCGCTGCCGCCGGACCTCCTTGCGCATCCCCGCCCCGCGCTCCACCTCGGCCGCGACGTTGCGCGCCACGCCGTCGAGCACCGCGTTGCGCTGGGCCTGCACGTCGCGGTACAGCGAGCGCAGCTGGGCCTCGGAGCCCTGCAGCTGCCGGGGGAAGAGGAGCCTGAAATGGTCAAACGTGATGATGGACGGGAGGGGCGCGGGGCGGAGGAGGTAGTTGGTGAGGATGTCGGATTCGGTCACCATCTTGGTGGCTGCGTTGTTGGCTACCGGCAAGATATCATTCGGTAAGGTAGGCACTGAAGAGGGACTTCGGAGAAGTCGTGTTGGGAACGACAAGCAGTGGTGAGATGGACGAATTGGTGACGAAGCCGTGGGTGAGAGATGGGGAGAGAGCGAGGTTGAAACGAGGACCTTGAAGCTCGAGTCGATTTCTGGGGCGGCGATCTGATTGGCTAATTGCGCTGCGCCGGCTCGGCTTCCAAAAGTCGTCTGCCGACGACGTGCCAAACCATCAATGGATCAGCAAATATCACGACAGGGCCATCGCGTCTATACACGATGCTACATTTTCATAAATGGCAAATTCCATGCTTCAGCTCAAAGGGGAACTTATTCTTGGTATTGGCTCGCGACGGCCGCTTGCTCTACTTACCTCCTCCACGCCCGCCCACGGCCCGCACAGCCTCAAGCTGCTCCGGCGTCAGATGCACGGCGGGCAATGCTCGTCCCCTGCCCGTCGGCCGCCCAAAGTACTTCGTCTCTACGAGATATCCAAGATACTTGCCCACCTCGTCCCTCCCGATGCCGTACCCCGAGCTCTCGTCGACGCCCGTCCACTGCTCCGCGTCGTCCTTGAGGACCTGCACCGCGTTCCGGTCGTCGAGCTCCGGCGCGCGGGTGTTGGCGGGGAGATCGTTGACGCAGAAGTGATACAGGGGCATCAGCGCGTGCTGCTCCTGGTCCTTCTCCTGGCCTCCCGCCGTGACGTACCGCTCCAGGTCGGCCTTCCACTCGTCGTAGCGGACCTCGGGCACCTCGTAGCCGTAGTACTCCAGCAGGGAGAGGTACTCGTTCATGCGCAGGCGCGGGTGGCCCGTGACGTGCACGACGTGGACCCCCGACAGCAGCGCGTTGAGCGAGGCCGCGGCTACCACGCGGGCGACGTGGTTGACGGGCACCGAGTTGACCGTGTTGACGATGTGGGGCCTGGCCCTCAGCTGGATGCAGCCCTTGAGCATGCGGATGAGGAAGTCGTCCGTGTTGCAGACGCCCGTCTCCGAGTCTCCCAGGACGTAGCCCGGTCGCACGACCGATCCCCGGAGACCGCGGCGGCCGGCCTCGCGCACGAGCTGCTCGGACACCCACTTCGTCTGCCCGTAGCCCGTGCCCAGGCCGAGCCGGCTCCCCATCAGATCGTCCTCCTCGCTGACGGCCCCCTGGCCGGTGTGGACCTGCTGCGCGGAAAGCTCGACGTAGTGATCCGTGTCCAGGACACTGGTCGAGCTGACAAATGTGAACACCTTGGGCTTTCCCTCGTTGCAGAGCTGCATGGCGTCGATCGTCGAGGTGACGTTGGCCACCGCCATGTCGAGGTATCGCTTGACCCAGTGGACCGTCGCGCCGTTGTGGATCACGACGTCGACACGGCGGGCGAGCATGTCCCAGACGTCCGCCGCGAGACCGAGCCTCGGCTGGGTCAGGTCGCCGACCACGCAGCTCAGCCGGGTCGCCCAGTCGTCGCGCCACAGGCCGTATCCCTCCAGAGACCGGCGGAGACGCTCGAACGCGCCCTTGGGATTCTTGACGCTGCGAACGTGCGCGATCACCTCCAGCCGGCTGTTTGCGCGCTCCAGAAGATCCTTGATGATGTACGCACCGAGAAAACCCGTCGCTCCGGTGAGGAACACGACCGGGTTGGCGCCGGCCCGGGTCGCTGCGGGATCGGCAGATTGATAAGACGCCGGGAGCTGGGCGATGAGCTCGTCGAGGGAGCGAGAGTACACGCTGTCATGCTCCTCCTGCTTGCCACCGTCCTCACCGGCCGAGGAGAGTGCCCGATCCACCTGGGCGCTGAAGCCGGCCAGGCTGGGGTTTTCGTAGAGGGCATTGATGGAGACATTGGCCCCGACCACCTTGCGGACGACAAGCAGCATCTGCTGGGCGAGAAGACTGTGCCCGCCGAGATCGAAGAAGCTGTTGTGAGGCGCAATGGACTTTGCGTTGATACCGGGGATCAGCTCCGCCCAATGAGTCGCCACGGTTCGTTCCGTCTCGGTCAGCGTCTCCCATCGCTTCAGATCCTCGTCGGATGCATCCTCCGTCTGCTCCACGATGTCGGGGAACGGCAGATTGGGCTTGTCCACCTTGCCGTTCGGGTTCAGCGGCAGCTTGTTGAGGACGATGTAGATGGTGGGCACGGCGTAGCTGGGAAGACACTCCTTGAGATGATCGCGCACCTCTGTCTGCATTCGTCGGAAACGCTTGAAGTAGACCTTGGTTGTGCCAATGTCCGTTCCCTCATCCTCGATGTCCTCGAGACCGTGTGCCTCGAGGAACCTGGGCCAATGGTTGAGCTCCGGCACAATGTAACTGACCAACACGGGCTCCTCATTCTTGTCTCTGCGCACTAACGTCTTGCAGTCCCGGATCAGGGGGCTTTGGCTGAGGTTGCTGTCGATGTCGTTGAGCTCTATTCGGAAGCCGCGGATCTTGACCTGGTCGTCGACGCGTCCAATGCATTCGACGTCTCCCGAAGGACGATAACGGCCCAGGTCGCCCGTGCGGTAGAGCCTGTCTCGGGGTCCCTTGAAGTAGCGCCTCCAAGGCTCATCCTTGGCCCTGATGCCGTCGGCCTCGACCCATTGATTGTTGTTGACGAACCAGGAGTTGAGGAATTTCTCCTCGTTCTTGGTCTTGTCGCCCAGGTAGCCTTCCGCGAGACCGGCCGCTCGGACGTAGATCTCTCCAGCTTCCCCGATCTCGCATATCCTCTGAGGGTTCTGCCGATCGATGATGAGCAGCTGCACGTTCTCCATGCCCTGGCCGGCAGGGATGGTATCGCCCAGGGTCTCCAGGAACTCCGGGTCGTCTGCCCTGCAGGGGACCTCGAAGTAGCTCACGCTTCTCTGGGTCTCGGTGGTCCCGTACATGCTGATTGTCCTCACGTTGACGGCGAGGCGCTGGAGAGCCCGGACGTCCCTCTTGGTGAGGATGTCGCCGACGAAGAAGGCATTCCTCAGCGAAGGAAACTCTGCGCTGGCGCCTCCCACGAGGATCTGACCCATGGCGGGTGTCAGGTGAGTGACGGTAGGCTTGAACTCTCTGAACCACTCGGCGAGTCTCTCGTGCGCAATGTCCTCCTTGGAAGGGACGAGCAACTGCGCGCCCAGGAACAGAGGGGTGAAGATGTCTCTCTGGATGGGGTCGTGGGCGATGCCTGAGAGCATGGTGAACTTGCTATCCGAGGAGAGGTCAAACCTCTTTGCCATCCAGGGGAAGTATCTGGTCAAGCTGTAGTGGCGGCCCAGGACTCCCTTGGGTCTTCCCTCGCTACCCGACGTGAATGAGAGGGTGGGGTTGCTGTCGGGGCCGACGAGGGCATCTGGTGGTGAGGCGGCCTTTGCCCTGGCAGCGGAGAAGACGTCTTTGCCGTCGATCTGACCTCCCTCGAGGAAGCCATCGTCGTGTAGTCTGAGGGAGGGGATCTCTGCCTTGAGCTTGAGCTCCTCGTCGATGTACTTTCGCACAGTGGGCGCCAGGGGACCGGCCTCGTCCGTGGCCTTTCCGATGCTGATGAGGGCGCAAGGCTGTGCGACCTCGAGGTAGATCTGCTGCCTGTTTGGAGGGTATAGAGGGTCGAGAACACAGATTGTAGCACCCGAGGCCTATGATCGTGGCGCAGGTTGTCAGCAAGAACTCCATGAAATGAAATGTCACGGGCCCCCCCAGGCCCAAGGGCGCAGTCGATAGGAGGCGGGGTGACGGTACCAAGATGCCCATGAATCCAACAACGAGATCGACCGAGCGGTGGGCCCATATCATTACGACATCTCCGTTGGTGACGCCAGCATCGTGGAGATGGTGGGCGAGGATGTTGGAGGCCTCGAAGATCTGTTTGTAGGTGAAGCTACGTTCCGGAGACTCGGACGACTTGGTCTCCACGACGCAGGTCCGATCGGGATTCGTCCTGGCGTGCTCTTGGAAATGCGATTGGATCGAGCCGACGAAGCCAGACCAGTCAAGGTCGGCGGCGGGATCGGGAAGCTGGACCATGCTGAAGGAGCTGGGAGGAACGGAGCAGGAGTCGTCGGCGATTGAGGGAGCACGAGCTGGAGGTTGAAGCCTATTCTGATGACGCTGACCCTGAATTGGAGCAATCGATGCCGACGACGACGAAGAGGACGACGACGACGACGACCGACGATGACGACGACTCTGGTAGGTGGCTCCGCTTTCGATTGCCAGAAAAAGATTTTGAAGCTCTCCCCCTTGCTACAGGTATTTGCTCAACCGTCTTGACTCACGATTGGTGCAGATCACGGTGCGAGATCGGATCGCGAAGCCCCGCCATTTTTGATGGATCCATTCAATCAATTCCCCCATCAACTTTCCAATTTCTCGAAATACCTTTGCTTACAGCGTGCACGGCTGCTGTATTGGACCGTGTCACAGCGCATCGGACGCTGATCACCCGCTACGACTTCTGCCCGAGACACGCCATGATGGATCATTACTCGCTATGGAAGGTACATACTTCTGACCCCTCCCGGGAGTCGGTGCATGGAGGGGCAATTACAACCCTTGATTATGTAAGTTTCAGCTGAGACCCACGAGAACCCCCCCCTTCACTCGGACCCGTTTTTGTTCTGGAGGGGCCTTGCAAAGCGCATTGCGGGTTCGGCAACTTTTTTAGTGGGGCCCTCCATGCTGCTGTGCGAGTACGACTCAGTACGAGATGGTACCGGTACGAGTACGAGCATTGACGCGGGGTCTGTTCCCGCGGGGTGTTTCTGGAATCAACGATCCACTGAGGGGCCAATCTCCGTTGAGGAGAGGAGAGGCGTGCCCTCGAGTGGATGATGACGGCGCAAGAGGCTGCCCCGAGAAGAGAGGGCATTTCTTCTAAACAAGAATAGATTCCATTCCTCGCATGCAATGTGCGCGGTCAGGGTTTTCGCACAAGGAGTAGCTCTTGCGCTAGCAATGTTCGTTGATCGATAAGCGCTAGGAAATCGAGTTCATTGGCGCCTTTTACGAGTGCCATTCTCACGTTACGAGTTCCCGCACGCCTTCGATCTCGCACGCCGGCAAGATATACTCCGTACGGAGTACGAGTACGAAGTACAAAAGGTGAGCAAAGTCGCCGTACTCGGCTTGCGTGAAGGTTGAGGCGTCACCGGCCGGGGAGGGGACAGGGTACGGACTACCTCTATCACGAATCCGCGGTACACAAAAGGGACCCGGGACCATCTTGCCGTCACAGTGCGACCCCGGGCAGTGAGATCCCCACTGGTGCCCGTGCACTGCTCCATCGAAGCAGCTGTGCTGAAGACAACTTCTGATACGGAGTGTATCAATGGGCAATGATCCATTGCGTGACCTGCCCGTGCGCAGGAATGTCATAGAAAGTTCGCTGCCTATCAATGGCATGGACCCGAGGTTGGATTGATTGGTTTATTGGCGCATCACTTTCTGAAACCTGGCACCTGGTCCGACCTGGCAAAGGACACGAGTCCTCATGGCTGCAAGCTGACACGGACTGCCTGGCATTGATCGAATTGATCGAAAAGTTGAAAGGCTTGAACCTGGCACCGTGACCTTGCCTCAGTCAGTGCTTGTCTATCTTGTACCCTCCGTGTACTTGTGCCCCGTCGCGAGGTACCGTGAGCTCGACGCTACCTGGCCCCGTCTGTCCGACCTGCGGAAGGAGGGTTGCGTGCTCCTTCTCGTTTCCAGCACCCCGCCTCAGGCTTGCTCCCGCGTCTTTTTTTTTCGCGCTCACCCCCACCTTTCATGTTCCTTCCGACTCTGACTCGCTGTCCTTCTTTTTCATACAAGAACCTCCAGCGCTCCCGCTTCTCCTGTGCTCCATCCTCTCTCTCTCTCCTCCCCCTCCCAACCTCCAGCCCTTGTCGCGCCCTTTTGCTTCTTCTCAAAGGGGTTCATCCATTGACTCTTCGTCTCTCTCTCCTCGACATCACCAAGGGCCAGTGTCGTGATTCTCAGTCGCCAAGATGGTTCAGTCCGCAGTTCTTGGTTTCCCCCGCATGGGTGTGAACCGTGACCTGAAGAAGGCCACCGAATCTTGTTAGTACCTGTCTCCGGATGGAACCCCCCCCCCCGACCCTCGGCCCCCGAGACCCCCCCCCCCCCCCCCCCCCCTTTTTTTTTTTTTCTTCCCCTCCTGGCTCAATCTTGACTTTCATGCTAATTCGCGTTGCACAGACTGGAGCGGCAAGATCTCCCAGGCCGACCTCCTTGCCGAGGCCAAGAGGCTTCGTCTTGCTCACTGGCAGATCCAGAAGGCTGCCGGTGTCGACATCATCCCCAGCAACGACTTTGCTCTCTATGATCAAGTCCTCTCTCACATCCAGGACTTTGGTGTAAGCTTCCGCCCCCAATTGCCTCCTCGGTGCCGCTTCTCGTCCATCAGGACAAACCAATTGGACGCCCCATTGGACTCTCCACCGCAGGGCGCGCGACCGTTTAATGCTCATATTTACTAATCGCATCGCTCCCCTCCCACAGGCCGTTCCCGACCGCTACACCAAGGATGGCCTTGACCTGATTGACCAGTACTTCGCCATGGGCCGTGGCCACCAGAAGGACGGCATCGACGTCCCCAGTCTGGAGATGGTCAAGTGGTTTGACTCCAACTACCACTACGTCAAGCCCACCCTCCAGGACGGCCAGACCTTCAAGCTTGCCGCCAGCCCCAAGGCTGTTGCCGAGTTCAACGAGGCCAAGGAGGCCGGCATCCTTACCCGCCCCGTCCTCGTCGGCCCCGTCAGCTTCCTCCACCTCGGCAAGGCCGACCGTGACCAGACCGTCGAGCCCATCAGCCTGCTGGACAAGCTCCTGCCCATCTACGAGGAGCTCCTTGTCCAGCTCAAGCAGGCCGGTGCTGAGGTCGTCCAGATCGATGAGCCCACCCTGGTCTTCGACCTCCCCGCCAGCACCAAGGCTGCCTTCGGCACTGCCTACGCCAAGTTCGCCAGCCTTGGTGACAAGATCCCCAAGCTCGTCTTCACCACCTACTTCGGTGACATCGTCCACAACCTGGACCTCGTCCCCAAGGACATCTATGCCGTCCACGTCGACCTCGTCCGCAACCCCGAGCAGCTCGAGGCCGTCCTCGGTGCTCTCGGCCCCAACACCATCCTCTCTGCCGGTGTCGTCGACGGCCGCAACATCTGGAAGACCAACCTGAAGCGTGCCATCGAGACCGTCGAGACTGCTGTCCAGAAGCTCGGCAAGGAGCGCGTCATCGTTGCCACCTCCAGCTCCCTCCTTCACACCCCCCACACCCTCGCCAGCGAGAAGACCCTCGACCCCGAGGTCGCTGACTGGTTCTCCTTCGCGTCCGAGAAGGTTGTCGAGGTCGCCGTCATTGCCAAGGCTGTCACTGAGGGTCCCGCCGCTGTCCGCGAGCAGCTCGAGGCCAACGCCAAGTCCATGCACGCCCGTGCCACCTCGTCCCGCACCAACGACCCCGCCGTCAAGGAGCGCCAGTCCAAGATCACCCAGCAGGACTACAAGCGCAAGTCCGAGTTCCCCACTCGTATCCAGGCCCAGCAGGAGAAGCTCAAGCTCCCCCTCTTCCCCACCACCACCATTGGCTCCTTCCCCCAGACCAAGGAGATCCGTGTCCAGCGAAACAAGCTCACCAAGGGTGAGATCACCGCTGCCGAGTACGACTCCTTCATCGAGAAGGAGATCCGGGACAACGTCAAGATCCAAGAGGAGCTCGACCTCGACGTCTTCGTCCACGGCGAGCCTGAGCGAAACGACATGGTCCAGTACTTTGGCGAGCGCCTGAACGGCTACGCCTTCACCACGCACGCCTGGGTTCAGAGCTACGGTTCCCGCTGCGTCCGCCCCCCCATCATTGTCGGTGATATCTCCCGTCCCGCCTCCATGTCCGTCAAGGAGTCCAAGTTCGCCGTCTCCGTCTCCAGCAAGCCCATGAAGGGCATGCTGACTGGACCCGTCACCATCCTGCGATGGTCTTTCCCCCGTGACGACGTGCACCAGTCCGTCCAGGCCGAGCAGCTCGGTCTCGCCCTCCGCGACGAGGTTGTCGACCTCGAGAAGGCAGGCATCGACGTCATCCAGGTCGACGAGCCCGCTCTCCGTGAGGGTCTCCCTCTCCGCTCCGGCAAGGAGCGCGAGGCCTACCTGAAGTGGGCCGTCGATGCCTTCAGGCTGTCGACTGCTGGCGTCGAGGACGCCACCCAGATCCACTCCCACTTCTGCTACTCCGAGTTCCAGGACTTCTTCCACGCCATCGCCGCTCTCGACGCCGATGTCCTGTCCATCGAGAACAGCAAGTCTGACGCCAAGCTCCTGGGTGTCTTTGTCGAGTCGGAGTACCCCCGCCACATCGGCCCCGGTGTCTACGACATCCACTCTCCCCGTGTTCCCAGCGAGCAGGAGATCAAGGACCGCATCGAGGAGATGCTCCAGTACCTCAAGCCCGAGCAGCTCTGGATCGACCCTGACTGCGGTCTGAAGACACGCCAGTGGAAGGAGACCAAGGAGGCTCTGACCAACATGGTCAACGCGGCCAAGCACTTCCGTGCCAAGTACAGCAAATAAGTGTTGCACATTTAATCTTGATCTTCTCTGGTGATGGGAGAGGGACATCGCGCAGCTGTCCCACACCATGATCGATTTCAACATCGGCGTTTTGGGTTTATTTGATGATGATGATGACAATATTTCTGTGGAGAAAAAAGGAATGAGCATTTTCCCCTTTTTTTTTCTTCCCAAAAAGTCTTTTTGCAATGGAAAGCATAGAAAAATATCTCTCGGACGGATCTGGGTTGGGAAAGGCAGGCAAGGAAGAGTTGGGCAAGGCGTACACATTCAACATACCACAGATGCATTTACATTTTGGGTCCCGGTTGGGACTCTGTCTGAAAAAGACGACAGATTGTTCTTCCTTTCTCACTTGATGGTTTTCGCAAATACCGACGGTGCGCAGTCTTCAACAAGGCGTTTTGGAATTTGAGGATGGAGTGTGAGAGAAAAGGTTGAGCGTTCCTCGAGGCGGTGGTGTTGGTAGTGAGGAGGGGAGTTTTTAACAAGAGGACGTTTACATGATACCCAATTCAACCTAGGGCAGCAAAAAAAGCGCGGGCCTTCCCGCGAGAATCAATTGTTCATTCTGTAAGAGTCTACGTTTCTTGATGATTGCGTTGATGCGTGCACGCGCCTGTCCTTTGTGAAGAGTTAGGATGGACTGCTTGAATGAATGAATGAATGACTTACGGCATGGCTTTCTACTACTAAGATGTGATGGAAGAAAAGATATGAGGTGAGTGATATACCAGTGATGAGCGAGTAAGTGATGAGTGAGTCTCAGGGAACAGAGGAACAGAGGAGCTTGAAAGGAACAGATTCCATCGATTTTTCAATGTGATGAGAGCTGAGACGTCCGAGAGTCTGAGTGAGTCGCGTCGCGTCAATGTCTTTTTCCTTTTTTCAGGAGTGCAGTGGCCCAGTCACTCGGACTCGGACTCGAGGGAGAACAAGTTTTTTTCAGGGCGTGAATACGTATCACCGGGGTAGCGTATCGTAGCGCGGAAAGTATCGCCCGTGCGGCCTCGCGTGGCAAAAGTCGGAGGGGCCATCACTGGCGGTACATGTCCTCCTAGCTCGAGAGACGCGCGGGCGACAACCCCGAGAGACCCTTGAGCTCAACAAGTTGCTCCAGTGAGCGAGGCCCCGACTGGTCGGGCAGGACCTTGTCAGACTAGCAGGCCGGCGGCACCTGCCATACCTACTTGTGTTCTGGCGATTCCCAACTTTGCCCATTGGATTGATTGATTGATTGAAGGAGAAGGAGCACTGCGCTCGAACCTGCCGCCTCGTCGTCTCGTGAGTTTTGACTCGGAGCTCCCGCACTGACGTCCAAGATATCGCGATCGCCTCACCCACGACTCGCAGCAGCAGCAACAACAGCAGCAGCATCGCCGTTGTCATTGTCCTTGTCGCGGGCCCTTCTGGACACGAGGTCAAGGTCATCATCGCCTTCTCCTTTCTCGTCTTCGTCTCTTTCTCTTCCCCGACTCCCTTCACACGTGTGTCCGTCGCCGGATCAGCATCCAGTTGCGACGCACCGCACCGCACCGCACCGCATCTCACTGCCAATCAGGTCTTCATCCGTCTCCAAACCCCAAATCTTACGCGGGCCGTCTCCAAGAGGAGAGAGACAGAGAAGGGGGGGAGAAAAAGGAATCATCAAGATCGCGCCAAGCCGAAAGCAAGTCCAGTGACTGAACTGAGCCTTCACTGCCGTCAAGACTTCTACCGCCGAGAGAAGAGAGACAGACAGACAGAGAGAGAGAGAGAGAGAGAGAGAGAGAGAGAGGGAGAGAGAGAGAGAGAGAGAGAGAGAGCGAAAAAAAAAAGACTCGCCATGGCTCCGGCGCGACAGCAAGCCACGCCCACCTTTAGCAAGGACGAAAAGGTCCTCTGCTTCCACATGGACATGCTCTACGAGGCCAAGATCATGGACGTCCAGGCCGCGGACAAGCCCGGCGAGGGCTTCCGCTACAAGGTGCACTACAAGGGGTGGAAGAACACGTGGGACGACTGGGTCATGGTCGACCGCATCCGGCCCTTTGACGATGAGCACAAGGAGCTCGCCGCGCAGCTGCACTCGCAGCTCAAGAACAGCATGCAGAAGTCGGCAAAGGTGCTCAAGAAGAACGCGCGGAACGGCGGCGACAGCGGGCGCGGCAGCGAGGAGAGGGGCTCTGCGGCGACGCAGGGCGGAAGGGGCGGGAGGCGCGGCAAGGACTGGGAGCTGGAGCAGGTGAGCGCCCGTCTTTCTTTCTTTCTTTCTTTCTTTCTTTCTTTCTTTCTTTCTCGCGTTTCCCGACTCGCTGCCGTCCTTCCCCTGCCCTGCTTTGTCTTGCTCTCGGCCGTCTTCAAGTTGCTGTCTGTTTGTTCTTTTTTCTTCCTGCTATCCTGCTTCGGCGATCGCTGGGCCGGCGTCTGTCCGCGTCGATCTGGCCGAGCCAGCAGGGGGAAAATATGGACACACACACAGAGAAAGAGAAAGAGAGAGAGAGAGCGCGCAAGAGAGGGAGAGAGAGACCAGAGGGTGGGAGAGACAATGTCAAGAGACAGAAAGAGGAGAGCAGAGTTGCCCCCCTTATTTCTGCGCTCAAATCACTGGCCCGACAACGCCCGGCGTGACTGCGCGTTGGGTGGGGGAAGTCGTCCTCTTGATTGCGATCCTACTCTCTCTCTCTCTCTTTCTCTCTCTCAGTATTTTCTCTCCCATGTTCTCGGGCCCTCGTGCAAGGCAGAGACGCCGATGGGGATGACAAAGTCCGCTGCCCGCCAGTTTGCACCTCGCACTTCCAGAAAGCCCCTGGATTCACGAGGCTCATTCATCCAGCCCCGCGCGGCTTATTTTCTACCTTGCCTCCTTCACCTTCATCCCTTTCCCGGATTTTCCATCTCTTCACTCTCTTCTCTTCTTTTTGCTCCTTGTCC
>NQYS01000001.1:3477670-3488335 GCA_003055955.1 Escovopsis sp. AC | reverse complement strand
TTTTCCCCCCCCCCCCCCCCCAAAAAAAAAAAACCATCTGGCGCCCTCAGACCTTGATCGTCATTGTTATTATTTTTTTTACCCCTTAAGAGCCCCGGAGAGACTCGCCTCTGCCCGTGCAAAGCTGCACCTCGAGCATTCACGGCCCTTGGCAACCTGCTAGCCCTCCACGCTTCACTCGCCCGCATCGAGACGCTCCCACTTCCGCCAGTGCCGGGAGGGGAAACACAAAAAAAAAATACCGCCAAAAATCATACGACTCAGATCCAGCTGCAAAGCATTGAATTCTTGCTTTGCTCACAGGCGGCGCCCCCCTCAGAGGATGCGTCTGCCTCGGACCCCGGCTCGCCGTCACAAACACGCTTCAAATCATCACTCGTCATCCCCTCACTCGCTGCCTCGCCCACCACATCGCCGTCCCAATTCATTCCTCACCCTCGCCCTCACCCGACGCAAACTACGCATGGCTGGGCGCAAAAAGGCGGCGGCTGTCACGCATGGCCAACTTGAAGTCCCAAAGTCCATCAAACGCCAATGCCCAAAAACACCGGCGCCGTGCCTCCCCATCTGCACCATCAGGGAGACGGCGATTGATCTGTCTTGCCTGCCCGAGACCCCCGATCACCTCCTTGAGAAGCCGAAGCCGGGCCATCGCTACCTCAATGCTGCCGGCCGGGCGCTGGACGACGGCCGCTATCAGTTACCCCCGCTGAGACTGAGACTGCCCTGTCCCGTCCCGCCGCCGCGGATCCCTCAGGCAAGGACGACAACGGCCCAGACCAAGACCACCCTCGCGGGCAGGGTAGAGAAGGCCCAGGTCAGGGCCCGGGGACAGCCGGGAATCCGAGTGGCAAGGCTGTCCCCTCGCAGCTTGGCCAATCTTTCTGCATTCAAGCCAGCCGTCTCCCAGGATGAGGTACCTTTACACTCTCCACGATCGAAAGCTTCATACCCCTATTCCGTCACCTCTCTCGTCCACTGCTCTCTACTGCCCTCTGCTGGAAACAAGCAGCCAAGTCTTCATCTATTCTCCCCCTATCCCCTCCTTTTCTCTTGGTTCTCTTGGTTCTCCTTTTCTCTTGGTTCTCTTGGTTCTCCTTTTCTTCCTCTCTGTTTCCTTTTCTTTTCTGTCAAAGATTCAAGGAGCACCAACCGGCATCATGTGCTAACACTTCCCTATAGGAGGACACCTTCCACAACAAACCCATGATCAACATCGTCGTCCCCGACCACATCCAGGCCATGCTGGTCGACGACTGGGAAAACATCACCAAGAACAACCAGCTCGTCCCCTTACCCCATCCCAAGCCCGTCACCAAAATCTTCGAGGACTACCTCGCCTTCGAGCGGCCCCGACGGGAGGAAGGATCGTCCAGCATGGATATCCTCGAGGAGGTCATCGCCGGCTTCCGAGAGTACTTCGAAAAGGCCCTCAGCAGAATTCTTCTCTATCGGTATGTGTCTTCCCCTTCTTTTTCTCTCCCCTTTCCTCCATCATACATGAACATCTACTTACTTGGTCTCTTTTTTTTTCTCTGCATTGTTAAGCTTCGAACGCCATCAGCATATGGACTTGAGAAGGCTATGGGAAGAGGTGGACGATTCCTCTCAGCAGCACAAGGGCGTGTGCGACGTCTACGGCGCCGAGCACCTGGCTCGCCTCATCGGTAGGTCTTGCTATTATTCCTCCTCTTAGCATGCCTCCCCTGGAAACCACCCTCTGACTCGTCACAGTATCGCTGCCCGAGCTCCTCGCGCAGACAAACATGGACCAGCAGTCCGTCTCGCGCCTCCGGGAAGAGATTGGCAAGTTCACGGCCTGGCTGGGCCGCAATTGCGAGTCATACTTTGTCAGCGAGTACGAGACGCCCTCGCAGGAATACATCGACAAGGCGCGCAGCTTCTAAACCTCGAACACCCGCCCTCCACATCCCCCCACCCCGCGCGCGGGGGAAATACCGCTCCATCCAGCTATCCCTCTCGCCATTGTCATTTTCCCATTTTTCTTTTTCTTGGAGTACCCACTGTCTGGTAATTGGTAATCTCAAAGGGAACGAGGGGCACGAAAAAAAGACGGGCGGAGGACCACAACCGTTCCATAGATTGCTCGTAATGATAACTCCGCAACAGCACCATGCGTCCGTGATGACACTTCCTGTACAGAGTCTCCCCTCTCCACGCCCTTAATCCATCCGCCGCACCCGCCGCTCCACCCAGAACCCGCGCTCCGGCGTGCGCTCCGCCCTGACCTCCGCCTTGCTCTTGCGCTCCGCGACCTCCTCCACACGCACGAGCTCCTTGACCTTCATGATCATGCCGGCGAACTGCGCGCTCACCGGGTGGAACACGGTGCGCCCGCGCCGGTGCAGCCCGAGCGCCGCGAGCACGCCGCGCGTGCGCTCCGGCATGCCGATGGCCGAGCGGTGCAGCGTGATCCGGAAGAACGCCATCTTCTCGCTTCTCGCTTCTCCCTGATTCCTTATTCCTTTCCCTTCTTTTTCTTTCCTCGTCTCGCTTCTCGCTTCAGGAGCGGCTTCTCCTCTTCTCGTCTCAGACTCAAGAGGCGGATCGTTCTCGTGGGGTAACGGATCGCGCTGCGTCGATCGCTCTTTCGGTCTCGCAGTGGCTTGCTCAGAATCGGGTGGCCGTCAACGTCTGAGTCTCCAAAGCCAAGATTCGAGTTCGAGGTCGAGGTCGAGGTCGAGGTCTGGCCATCAAGCCAGGCAGGTCAGCGCGCTTTCCCTCCGGACAGATCGGACAGATCGGACAAAAGGGGGGGGAGGGGGGGAACCCACGACAATCAAGCACCCGGGGCTTCTGCCCGCCCAAGTTCACAGAGGCGCAAGGTGTGGAGGCGCAAAGGAGCGGTTCGCCTGCGGTGGCCGTTTTGTTCGCACGAGTCTGTCCGCACTCCGTACATACCAACATTCTCACGGCAGACGTGCGATACCGTCCTGCAAAAGGCAGCCTTGCCAGGCCGCGATAAGAGTCACGTGACTTGTCGGAGGCGCTCGAGCTGCGCTTTCGCTCCCGGCTCCAATCACGCACGCCCGACTCCCCCCTTGGCCAGGAGCTCAATGGAGGCGACTTCGTCAGATGCTCTTCGCACATTGTACTCAAACTGAATGAAAATGGAGACAGCCCATGAATTAACAGGTCTATTGTCATTGGATACTCGTCCATAGCTACCCCTTGCTACAAAATATCATGTGTCGTCTTGGTACAAATCTCCGGCCCATCCAAAACCCAACCCGGAATCAAAGTGTCATTTTGCATCATATGCACCGCCAAAACTTCCAAAATCCCACGCTCCTCGTCCAACTGCTTTTAAATCTGGACCTCCACTCTGCCCTCGGCACCGGGCCGGCCCTCGCTGAGGTTGGGGAGCAAGTACGTGATGTCATCCCAGGGGTGACGGTAGAGACCGGTTCGCAGTCTCTTCTGGTCGAGGTAGTGGGCAATCAAACCAATGCTCCGGCCCAGAACGAAGAGACCGTTGAGGACACCCATGCTGAGGTAGTCCTCGGCCTCCTCGGCGGAGAAGGCGCCGCAGTTGCGGACCAGGTCAACGAAGCACACGGCGATGCAGCCGTCGACGTTGAGAATCAGGTTATCCTTCTTGGAGGTCGTGACGGTCTCGACAGCCAGGGCGTAGTCGAGAAGCTTGTGGCTGGGGAAGTTGGCAATGACGTACTCCTTGACGAGCTCGACACGCAGGTCGGGGTTGTTTCGGGACTTAATCTTGTGGCCGATACCGGGGATCAGCCTGTTGGCCTTGCGCATGCCGTCGACGAAATCGCGGGGGCTCAGGTTCTTGTCGAAGGCCTTGGTGAACTCCTCGGCGGCGCCGTCGAGAGCACCGCCGAACCGCGAGCCGATGGTCAGCAGACCTGAGACGAGGGCACTGATGAGGTCCTTTCCGGCACGAGTGGTGATGATGGTGTTCATAGCACCAGACACGGCAGGACCGTGGTCAGCCGTGAGCATTAGGACCATCTCAAGGAACTTGGAGGCGTAGGTGGGCAGTCTGCGGCGGAACCACAGGAGAGACATGACACCGCCGATGCCAATCTCCTCCTTGAAGACGTCCGAGATGGGCATGCCAGCGTACAGGAGCTCTTGGCCACGGTCGTCGGAGATGGTAGAGATGAAAGCGGCGGGCTTTCGGATCAGGCCAAGCTCCTGGGCCCAGGAGTAGTCGAGAGGAATCTTGGGGACGACGGGCTCGGGCTGAGGGACAATGGTGCCCTCCTTGACGAGCTTGTCGTAGACCTCCTTGAGCAGGGAAGGGAGCTCCTCGAAGGTGTTAGGGACGTAGAAGCCGGCGTCGCGCATAGACTGGTTCTTGGTGGCCGCGGTCTCGAGCTGAGAGTTGGCGAAAGAACCGGCGTGTCCGAACTGGACCTCGGTCTTGAACATGCTGGCGCAAGTACCGATGGCCCAGGCAACGATGGGCTTGGTGATAACGCCCGACTTGACGGCCTCGATGACCTTGTACTCCTCGACACCACCGACCTCTCCGAGCAGCATCAAAATCTTACAGCCGGGGTCGGCCTGGTAGCGGAGCAGGTGGTCGATGAAGGTAGTTCCGGGATACCTGTCACCACCGATGGCGATACCCTCGTAGACACCGTCGGTGTTCTGAGAGATGATGTTGTTCAACTCGTTGGACATGCCGCCAGACTTGGAGACGTAACCAACGGAGCCCTTGCGGTAGAGCTTGGAGGCGACGATGTTGTCCATCATGCCACCAGTGTTACCGATTTTGAAGTTGCCGGGCTTGATACCACCGACGGTGGCAGGGCCGATGATGGTGACGCCCTTCTTCTTGGCGACGTGGGCGATTTCGCGAGCTCGCTATTGATTGCGATTTGTGTCAGCAAGAGGCGAGACTCTGAGAGGAAGTTGGATGGGCGCGCAGAGAGCACTCACTCGCTCGGGAACGCCCTCGGCAATGATGGCGATGGTCTTGATCTGGGGGTACTCCATCAATTCCATGGTGGAGCTGTAAACACTTCGGGAGGAAGCGAAGTTGACGACGACGTCGACGTCAGGGTGCTTGCTGACGGCCTTGTCGACCTGCTGGTAGACGGGCAGCAGCGTCTCGCTGGTTCCCCAGTACATCTTGCTGACGAACTGGCCACCGAAGGTGTAGATGATACCGGCGACGGAGGGAGTCTTTCGCTTGCAGATGAAGTCGAAATCCAACATGCCCTGGACAGCCCTGGGCTGGAGACCGTAGACGAAGCATCGGGTCTTGTCGTTGAAGAGCGAGTATTCGGGAAGAGGGCTGAGGGGTCGGCTGGGGGCAGCAAATCGCTGGATCTTGTCGTTGGCCGACAAGCTGGCGTTGGCACCAGCAGAGGGAGCAGCTGAAGACATAGTGGAAGAGAGGGTGAGGCCCAGCCGTCAAGAGGTTCTGGAGTAACGAGAGGATCGAGGCTTTGGAAGGCGGACAGAAGAGAAGAGCTCCTGAAGCAAGAGGCGGCGTCAACGGTCAGCTTTTTTTTTTTTTTCAGTGATGACGGTAACAGTGAATCCAATGCATGGGGCGCAAAGGAGAGACGGAAATTGGGGAGGAGGAGGAGGAGGAGGAGGAGGAGGACGGGGGGGAAAAGAATGGGAACTTGTTGAATGAAGCAACAAGAGATTTGGGCACTCACCGTGACCACCTGCTTGCCTTGATATTAGTCGAGAGGTCGCTTGCAATGATGCGAAGAGGGAAGAGGGCCAGGGGTCAGGGAGAAGAGAGTTGAAGGGGGGGAGAGAAGAGAGAGAAGAAAGACGTACGAGTACGAGTACTACGAAGACGCAGGAGGGAGATTGAGCCTGGACTGATGGCTCGAAGCTAGGGAGGATTGGACTCGGGGAGCTAGAGGTGTGAGTGGGAATGGGGAATTGGGAGATGGAGGGGCGAGATGGAGGGGTGAGTCCGAGGACGATGATGGAATTCGGCGCGAGGCCAGTGGGAAACAATGGGGGGGGAGTGGAGGGGAGCGAGAGGGGGGGAGAAGAGGAGGACGGATCTCAGGAGGGCCGACTCTCGCAGGTAGAGTGTACATACCACAGTAAGGGGAGGGGATGAGGCCAGACAGTCTTAGTAGTGGCAACAGCTCTGCCTGTCTTCTTTGGGGAAGCGGATGGCGGGAGATGCTTGCGGAGGATGGAATTGATTGATCAATCGATCAATAAGACGAGGCTGCCCGGATGGCGGAAGGTGGAGGCCACCAGAAATGCACCGACTCCCAACAGGAGCGCGGCCCGGGTCCATCAGGTACCCGAGAGCCTGCCTGTACATCCATCGCGCATGCTGCGCTGTGCGTCCCTAGGGTCCTCTATACTAAAAGATTTGCAGCGACTGGCACATCCGACACCGGTTGTGTCTACCTGCCCTGGCGGGGCCCCGATACCCGCTTCCCAGGTCTCCGGGAGTTACGGCGATGTATGGAGTACATGTACTTATCTGTGCGTCCATCTGGCGCGCAGTGGGGTTACGGCGGGCGGACCTTCCCTCAACTGCCACCGCCTGACGGAGGGCCGTGGCGGGAAGGATCAATCGAGCTCGAGGAATGACCTCCTGCTATGATCCGTCGAATTGCCTGGTTTGTACGGAGTACGGAGAGTACATGTACGATAGTACGGAGTAGACCTCCATTGATACGGTCGGATCACGACTTCAATGTGCTTTCAGGACTCGTCGATGCGACGTGCGGGATGCGACCGAAAGCGTCACGAATTGATGCGGGCGCGGAGTCGGGTGTGGTCCATCGGGGAGTCCAGCGCATCTCAGCACGATCTCAAGAGCTGATATCCGAACACGACGCTGCATGCCTGTCCGCTCGCAAAACGCTCTTCCAGGCCTGCAGGGAGGTGCTCCGGACTCCGGACTCCGGTCGTCACTTCCTGGACTCTTTCAGCCCGGGGGGTCATCTCATCAATCAATCACTTCAAGCCAATTGAATGTCGACTCGCAGCACATGTACCCGGTACCAGCTCCGTCTGTCTGTCTGCAGGCTTCCAGCGTCATGAGAACGGCCGGGGCCCGCTGTCATTGACTCTCTGCAGCACCTCGAATCCAAGATCCCGAGAGTCCGTCGGCAGATGGGCCTTTGTCTCGCAGCCTTCCATTTCTGCCCGCAACGGCCTCGATCCTTGCCTATCGGAACATGAGCCTCGAAGAGGTGAGGATCGATTGGAGTGCCTGGTGGGTGTACGGAGTATGTAAGACATCAATGGAAATTGAATCACTTTGAACGGGTCGATGGAACGCGAGAGAAAAGCCTAGAACAGCTCAGGTGTGCTGCCGTGCTGGCTTCAGGGCCAAGACGGAGCACCCTCCGAGCCTTCCACGGGGCCCCGCCCCCACCATCAGGTACGAGTACCGCTGATGCCGGTAGGGGGTACCGCTGATTTCAGTCACCGGTGCCTCCGCATCCGAATGATCCCGCGGCACGCAGCCCGTACCCTGTACTCATGGTCGTGCTGAGCGCCTCTCTTATTCTGATGGCAGATGCACCGTGGATGGGCTTTTGTTAATACCGGGTGTCAGGTACTCCGTACCCCGTACTCCGTACAAGCATGTCCTTTGTGCCTCATCCGTGGCAATGTCATTGATGAGTCTGGGCGAGCAAGTCGCCGTCCGGTGACGGTGCCAAGCTCCATGCTCCATTACAGCAAGCATCGTATCAAAGCCCATGCCGGCACCAACATCCAGCTTCGAGTTGAGGCCAGACTTGCGACATCCCTCAAATGTACCTGTTACATACTGACGTACTCGTACTCGCAAACATCGAGGATCCGAGCCGGACCTCGCACTGGCCTCAAAAGTGCCCCTCCCGGCTGCGAGGTCGCTCTCCGTACGGAGTAGAAGAACTCGACATTACCTCAAAGTGTACGAGTATCATCATGGTGTGCCTGAGCCCCGGGCCCCCTCTCCCCCCTGTAATCGGCCGCTAGAAATGACGGAGCGCCGCTAGAGCCGGTGCCTGAGACAGTGGGCTCAGCGAGCATTGGGCTGCCGGGCGGTGATTGGCCCGCGGGTCTGCCCCTCGTCCCCTCCCCCCCTTCAGCCTTGCCCTGGAGCGGCGCACAACAAAGAGACGGAGCTCCCCAAAGCTTTTCGCGTGTTGTTGGGCTTATTCGAGACAGTCCCAGGATGAACTCGTATCAATCAATCAATCAATCAATGATTCAATGCTTTGCCCCTTTTCCGTCGAGACGAACTCGAGCGTCTCGTAATCGGTTTCCTCGAGGAAGCGTATGGCCCCCTACCTGCTCGGCTTTATGTGCGAGTACCTGTACTTGTACTCCGTACCCGTACCGATATGCACTCATCACCACGGGTGATTCCCATGCAGAGCATCCATCCATAACGGTCTGCGCAGAGTATTGATGCATCAGGATGTGGATGAATGATGATGGCATAGATGCTGACCCCGTGCGATTAGCGCGACCGGTCCCGAGCGCCGAAAGCGCAGGGAGGCATCATTGACGTATCAATGCCCCTCCGAGGATGCGATGCTCGGCGGATTCATAGCAGACTCGTACTCGTACAGCAACCTCAACGTGCGTGTGGGATGTGCCATGCCAATGCCTCATTGATCCATTTGCATTCCTCTTCTTTGATCTTCGATTGATACTATATGTGCATGTACATGGAAGGTAGACTTGAATACTACCGGTACTAGTAGTAAGTACTCCATACTCCGTACTAATGATAGGATCGATTTAAAGGGCTTGCAATGCTCCGTACTAAGAATGGAAAGGGCGTTGCAGACGCTCCTGCCCGCAGCACGGAGGTCCCATTCGGTCCACCATCAGGCAGCCTCTCAACAAACCGCCGTTTAGCACCGATCCGGTTAGCGTTAGTGGGCCCCGTACTGGGCAAGTAGAGGACAACTTGATGACTTCCAAGGTTCGCATCCGGCCTCCCTCCGAGCATCGCCCCAAAATTTTTGGTGTCAAGGATCTTCGGTTACGACTCGTACTCGTTCCTGTGCTAAAGAGTGCCGGCAGCGAAGATCGCAGGAATTTGATGGTATGAGTACAAAGTTCTCAGCCTACTAGAGGGAGAACTCCGTACGGAGTACCATGGGAGCAATCCGTAATCGTATGACTTGAATCCATCGGAGGGCAGCAACACAATTCCAGTGCTGGGCCCGACTCCTGCAGCCCATCTGGATCCTGCTTGTCTTGATTACTGGCACTGCGCCGCGAACCTGTGCTTGGCAGATGCCGGCACGAGTCTAAAGTATCGGATACTCGTACGAGTACAAACCTCAATCGCCCCGGATCCAACGACCTGGCCGCCCTGCGCCGGCGATGCCTGCTGCCCCTCCTCCCACCTGGCACACGGGCTACTTAGTAGTACTGGTACTAGCACGGCCTGGCCTGAGGTCTGCGTGCGTCGCAGCTTCCACCGGGAGCACTGGCACCTCCTGAGAAGTACCCGATACCTGCGACGAGTCCAGAGTCCAGACAGGTTGCTCCTTCCCCCTCCCGCTCCGACCTGCGCCGTGGGGCTTCGACTCGCCGCCCAAATTTTGGCAAGAGATCAATGGATGGATTGATGGATTGAGGCTGCAAGTCATCTTCGTCTTCCCTTCGCTGCTTTCCCATCGATTCATCATCGTTCCATATCACCATCTCCCTGCCTCTTCCCTTGCGCTCCTTTTCTCGTATCCTCCTCTCCAACAAGTGCCAGCAATCGACAAATTCAGCTTCGTCGTCTGTTGTTGCTGTCCCTCCCAAATCTGACCAGATCGGTATGTTGAATAAATCACCACTGCCCCCACCCCGCCGTTAGGGAACCCCCCCTCCTCCTCCTCCCTTTCCTTGAGCATGACCCTGGACTTACGACACCTTCTCCATTGCCGCCTATCCTACTACCTCTAATCATCCTTCCATTCTTTCCTACTTCATGACCTCTTCCGTCGTTCCCGGCCTAATCTCTGCCGTCTGCTGCTAAAGGCTCTCCATACCCTGACTCTCTCGGTCGATCATCCTTACTGACGTGAGCAAGGAGTTTCAAGACTCCAATTGTTGCTAGAGACATCGACTCCCGCATCATTCCCTCCCGCGTCTCTTCATCTTCAGAGCTCTATCCATTATGTCTGCCAAGTCGATCCTCGAGGCCGATGGCAAGGCCATCCTCAACTACCACCTCACTCGTGCTCCTACCATCAAGCCGAGCCCTCTTCCCGCGCCCACCACCCACAACGCTCCTCCCAGACTGGCCTCCTTGTACTTCCCCGAGGATGCCAAGGTCGAGGACGTCCTCAACCAGGCCGAGGTCACCTACTCTTGGCTGCTGCAGTTCGGCGCCAAGTTCGTCGCGAAACCCGATCAGCTCATCAAGCGCAGAGGAAAGAGTGGCCTCTTGGCCTTGAACAAGACCTGGCCCGAGGCCAAGGCCTGGATCGCGGAGCGAGCTGGCAAGGAGCAGAAGGTCGAGCACACAACTGGTGTCTTGAGGCAGTTCCTCGTCGAGCCCTTTGTCCCCCACCCCCAGGACACAGAGTACTACATCAACATCAACTCCGTTCGCGATGTAAGTGGCACCCCCGAAACCTCCCCCTCCTCGCGTTTCGCCGAGCACCAGCTGCTATTTTTTCCCGCTTCTCCCGCTTCCGATCTTCTTGCTGCCTCATGCCCTTCTCTACCCAA
>NQYS01000001.1:3446553-3477658 GCA_003055955.1 Escovopsis sp. AC | reverse complement strand
CCCCCCCCCCCTTTTTTTTTTTTTTCTCTCTCTATGTGTGTCGGCCAGTTTCTAATCGCGCATTTCTCCAACTCCAGGGCGACTGGATTCTCTTCACCCACGAGGGTGGTGTTGACGTCGGCGATGTCGACGCCAAGGCCCAGAAGCTCCTGATCCCCGTCGATCTCTCCGAGTACCCCTCCAACGACGAGATCGCCGCCGTTCTCCTGAAGAACGTCCCCAAGGGTGTTCACAATGTCCTCGTCGACTTCATCACCCGGTTGTACGCCGTCTATGTCGACTGCCAGTTCACCTACCTTGAGATCAACCCCTTGGTCGTCATCCCCAACGAGGACAAGACCTCCGCCGAGGTCCACTTCCTCGATCTTGCTGCCAAGCTGGACCAGACCGCCGACTTCGAGTGCGGTGTCAAGTGGGCCATTGCCCGATCACCCGCCGCCCTGGGCCTCACCAACATCGCCTCCGGCGACAAGGTCAGCATCGATGGCGGCCCCCCGATGGAGTTCCCCGCTCCCTTCGGCCGTGAGCTGAGCAAGGAGGAGGCATACATTGCCGACCTCGACGCCAAGACCGGTGCCTCTCTCAAGCTCACCGTCCTGAACCCCTCGGGCCGCATCTGGACCCTGGTTGCCGGAGGTGGTGCCTCAGTCGTCTACGCCGATGCCATTGCCTCTGCCGGCTTCGCCGACGAGCTGGCCAACTACGGAGAGTACTCGGGCGCCCCCACCGAGTCTCAGACGTACCACTACGCCCGCACCGTGCTGGACCTCATGCTGCGCGCTCCGATGAGCGACAAGGGCAAGGTTCTCTTCATCGGCGGCGGTATTGCCAACTTCACCAACGTCGCCAGCACGTTCAAGGGCGTCATCCGCGCGCTGCGGGACTACGCCACCCAGCTCATCGAGCACAACGTCCAGATCTGGGTGCGTCGTGCCGGGCCCAACTTCCAGGAGGGTCTGAAGAACATGAAGGCCGCGACGCAGGAGCTGGGCCTTGACGCCAAGATCTTTGGCCCCGAGATGCACGTCTCGGGTATCGTTCCCCTAGCACTTATCCCCGGCAAGTGGGAGAGCAGCAACGTCGAGGAGTTCAGAGGTTAGAAGCAATTCAAAAGTGTAAGGAACAGGAGAGGGGGGCAAAGCATACCAAGGCGGAAGGTCTCAGGGTATGAATAGGATGGGGCAGCGAGGGCAGGGCATAGTTGGACTGTGCATTCTTGTGTATTTTGCAATCTAGACGGAGTGGGACGGGGCCCGATGAAATGTTCCCTTCCTTTTGTTTTTGTTTTTTTTTCTTTCATCGCCCCATCCACGTTTATCTCGGTCCCGTCGGGAGGGCAAGCCAGCAGGACAAGGCTGGGACTGTTTTGTGTATAAGGAGGGCACCATACAGGTGGCCGGGTGCATATGTGGTGTCACAGAAGGGATCTGGGACTGGGGCAGGAAGATGATGGATGACGAAAAGAAATCAATATGATAATGAATGGCTTGATGCTATGGTATCTTGATTCGGGGGACCTGAGGGATGGGCACAGGTGACCGTTTTTCATCTGGATGCAACAAGAATCCAGTCTCTGTGCGACGTGGACATGCTCGGAGCCGGATGCGGTGCAGGCCTTAAGAGTTACTGCTACAGTCTGGCACTCGTACTGTTGTTGATGCCGATTGCTGAAGCAGGAGAAAGCCGTCGTCGTCGTTGCTTTCAACTCTTCTTGCTCTCACCAGCCAGGCGTATGATGTACATAACATACATACTACTAAAGGTAGAGTACGGAGTACCTATGTCCTCGTATCCGGCGTCAGGGCGGAGGCGGGTGTTGCGGAAGGCACGTGACGGCTGAGGTCTTGCCGGCTGGAGTCTCGGGCCTGTCAGACCCACGGACAGCTCAGCTCTTTCGAGTCGCCGTTGGCAACTTGGCACGGGGACAAGGATTTGATTGATTGATTCGATTCGTCCATGCAATCGAGGCCGGCTGCGCTCCTGCATTAGAAGGACCTCGGAAGTCTAGCACGAGTTCGGAGTAGTACGGAGTACGAGTATGTATATGGAGTACTTCGTACTACCACTCCGTAGTCCGTACTAATAGTAGCCCTCTGTGCCAGGCTGAGAGGCTTCTGCGAACTCGGGCCTTGGCTCTTTGCACTGTAGTCGTACGAGTACGATTACTAGCACGGAGAAGAAACTTGGGAACCAGTCATGGCTGAGTCAACAGAGCCGGATCGAGGGCAGGAGCAGATCGGGGGCCGTTCGTGGGGGCGCGGGGAGGCGTGTCCCGGGGAACTTGGGAAGGTGGGAAGGTGGGAAGGCGGGAAGGCGGGAAGGCGGGAGTGTGGCATCCGGGCGTGCCTGCATTCGAGAGGGTGGAATCCGTGGCGGCTCCTTCCGCCAGATGGTTTGGAGGCGAGGACGTCGGGAAGGGGCTTGAAGCCCTGGAGGGCACAACTTGATGGGGAGAAGAAAAAGGGGAAACTTCATGATCAATACTCCGTAGTAGCACGTAGAGGTTCGAAGCATCACCATCATGAATCGGATTCCGCTTCAGACTCGTACGAGCGCAGGATGAGGCGAGCGAGACACACACAAGCTCAGGGCACAGAAGCCTCGCCGACTTGACGTCACCCGGCCTTAGGCGGATGCAAGTCGACATGGGAACCTCCCCTCCCACGACCACCACCCACTTCCCCGTCCTTCCGTACAGAGGCAACCCGCATCGCCGTCGCCTCTCTGGCCCTTTTGATCATCTTGGCAATCATTCCGAGATGTCCATTTCCACCACAGTTTCCACTAAAGTACCTCTCCGTAGGTATGTCCTTGCTGCCCTTGCAGTCGCAAGCAATCCTTCCCGCCTGCATCCTACTACCTACTACCTACTTACCACCTCCAGGTCTCCGATATATCGCCCGCCTCCCAGCCCACGAGCGAACCGTCGCCAGCCTCATTGATCCAGTCCCCCTCCCTCCTCGCCTGCTGCATGCAGCGTTGCCACCAATCGACTCGTCCCGGGCCATCGAGCAGATTCCACACGTTCGTCCCGACTCCGACCACCAGCTGGTAGCCGTGCCGTACCTCCTGTACAGAGTACAAGCAGTAGCACTCGTGCCAACGGCTGCCGGGCCATCGACCCGAGTCGCCTTTCTCCAATAGATCCATCCATCCATCCATCCATCCATCCATCCATCCCGTTGGAACCAATTCCCATCTTCCGCCATCCGATGCCCTTCCCCTCCCCCTCCTCTTCCTCCTCCTCCTGCTGCTCCTCCTGCTGCTCCTCCTCCTGCTGCTCCTCCTGCTCCTCCTCATCTCCCTTGGAATAAGACATCAATCTCCATCGGCCCCATTCTTTCTCTCTCTCCTCGTCTGCGAGCAACCCTTAGTGCCTACCAGTAGTAGGTGCTGACCTATTATCAACTGCTGATGGTATATCAACCTACTACTACCCGTTGATCTTATCCGACATCAATCACATCAATCCCATTCTCTCCCGTCCATCCATTATCCTACAGTTACTCATCCACCCACCCACCCACCCATCCATACTAATAACAACATCCACATCCACGCTTCCACATATCCGTCCGTCCGTCCCGTTTCTCGCTACAACCTATCTACTAACCTCTGTATCAACCATCCGCCACCTATCGTCTCTCAGGCAGGATTAGCTACTACCTCCTGTACGACCTACAACAGAACAAACCACCCGTGCCGTCACATTCTCAATTGCCGTCTTCCGCTTTTGCTGCCATCATCGCCGGCAAAAAATATTCCATATTGCCGGGCCCCCGTCCCTGCCCGTCATCCACAAGCCGGCGTACACGCGCTTCTGTCCAACTCGAAACCGCATCTTACTCTAGCCGAAACGCCCCATCTCGGACCCCCCTTTTCTCTTTGCGCCCCCCCCCCTTCTCTCCCCTTCCCACCGAAATCTAGATCCCAAACACGCAGATCCTGCATTCTCCTCCAATAGCCCTACCCCAGACGAGCCCGCAATCCAAAATCGGAGGCCTGCAGAGGAAGGGAGTCCCTACAAGGCATCGCCAAATTTACCCTCCGGCGAGAAGCCAATCTCACTCAGACAATCCCACCTGAAGAGTATCTCTCTCATACATCCTGAGATCGACTCGCCTCACCCCAACGCCATCGACTGCCCCCAAAAATCGACTCAGGAGCCTCAAGCGACGGCGAGCAACAGGTTCACTTCGCCCGCCCACTTCTCACGCCCTGCCAGCCCGCCACAATGGCTCGAGTCGACCTCTCGCCTCTAGTCGACGAGTGCTGCACCAGCTGCTGCAAGGCCGCTGACTTTGGAAATCACGACTACTGCCTCCCCTGCGAGACCAACCCGTCCTGCTCCAGTCTCATCAAGGCAAGTGACTCGGAGGGCCACGGAATGGACGGCAAGGCAGGCGACCAGGAAGCCAGAAGCAGCCTCTCCTAGGGTTGGCCTCCTCCTCACTTCGTCGCCTCTCGTCATCATGCCCTGCTGAGCCCTGCGCGGCGAGCGACGACGACGACGACGACGACGACGACTGCGGAATTGACGTACACCTAGCGCTGACTGGCACTGCCCGGCGACATCCCCACGGGGGGAGGGGATTACAAGAGCCTTCTGTTGCTTCCATCGGGGTTCTCCCTGTCTCCTCCGCGCCGTCTCCGTCGTTTGCTCTCTTCCCTACCTCGCCTCCGTTCTTGTCTCTTTCTTTACTTTTTCTATCGATTTTCTTTCAGCCTCAAACTCGGCTGTCCATCCGTTTGTCTCGGCCGGGCTGGCCCCCGCTCTCCCCCGGTCTGGCTAGGGCCCTGTTCTCCCTTCCCGCGAATTGAAGACACGGGTACGGAGACGCAACTCCCACAGTTTCTCAAGTCTCGGAGGCCATGTCTTTGGGCATTCGCATTGGCGACGGCAACGGCAACGGCATTGGTTTCGGTTTCGGTTTCGGTCTCGATTCGGCTACGGTTCCAGCATTGGTATTGGATCTTGGCATTGACATTGGCACTGGCATTGGCATTGGAATTGGTATTCTCAAGTTTCTCTTTTTTTTTCCCATTTGGTTTTCACTGTTCTTCTCTTCTCCATATCATCTTTTGGGCCTTTTGGGCAATGGCAACTTGGAAACTACCTCCTAGCAATCGGCATATTCCTTTTCCTCCCCCTTCATTCTTCCTCGTTAGAGCAGCTCGGGAAAACAAAAAGCAGGGCCGTCATCGCGTGCCTCAGTGGATTCGGTATTTTCTACGTTTCAATCAGGTCGGCGAAAAGGAGAGAATAGGAAAATGAGGAGACACAGGGGGACAGGGACAGACATGTGGTCTCATCTGCTCGGAAGCAACATCATATTTCCTTTGCCTTCTCTGCCGCCACGGCCACATCAACATATAAACATTAAATGATTTACTTTCCACAGACTTGGGACTCCGACGTCTCTCCCCCACCCGCCCCGCTTCTTTCCCTCCTTCCATCGTTCCAAGGCTCTCTTTACTCATGCCGGGCTCTAAGCCAGAAACAGAGCCAGCAAGGGCAGGGCCATGGCCCACGCGACGGGCGACGTCATGGCACCGGCGCTGGCCGGCTTTGTCGAGTCGCTGCTGCCGTTGTCGACACCCTTAGAGATATCCTTGTTGGGGGAGTCCGAGCTGGTGTCGTTGGTGGAGCCTGTATCGGCCTTGTTCTTACCAATCACGTTGTTCTCGTCGTCGGACAGAGGGACGACCTTGAGATCCTTCATGACATTGCCGTCCGAGTCCTTGACGGGCAGCTTCACGCTCCAGTCGGAGATCTTGACGAGCTTGCCGCTGGGCGCGTTCTTGATGCCTTTGTCGATGAGGTCCTGGGTTCCGGGGGGAGGCACGGGCAGGGTGAAGTTGCTGTTGAAGCCGTCCTCCTTGATGAGCCCCTCGGAGCACTTGGGAGGGGCGGGGCTGCTCTTGGCGGCGGCCTGGGACTGGACCGACTTCCAGTCGACCTTGGCGAATTGGGCCTTGAGCCGGTTGAAGTCGCCCATGATCTGGAGCGTGCCGTCCTGAATTTGGACCAGGCCGTAGTGGTTGTCCTCCTCGGTCCACTCGTAGGCAACGGCACCGTCAAAGGAGTGGGTCATCTCGTCGCCGTAGATGGCCTGGATCTCGTTCCAGTAGCGGGGAGCGGGGGTGTTGCAGCCGAACTCGCTGAAGAAGACGGGGACCGAGGAGTTGGAGAATCCGTCAGTCAAGACGTCGTAGGAGGAAGTCTTGTAGGTGGCGTCCGGGCCGCACCAGCTGTAAGAGTTGATGGCAAAGACATCCGCGCGGCTCAGATCGTCGGCCTTGCCGTTGTCAGTGCACTGCATGTAGTTCCAGGTATCCCACAAGACCTCGCGGACGTCAGCAGCCGAGTAGCCGACCGGGATGGCTCGCGAGGAGTGCTTCTTGATATATGTCTTGATATCTCGGGTGACGGCTCGCAGATAAGGGGGAACGTCCTTTGCCGAGTCGATGTCATTGATGACCTCGTTACCCATGAAGAACATGAGGGTGTTGGGGTAGTTCTTGAAGGCCTCGACAATGGCAAACGTGCGCTCCACGTAGGCCGTGTAGTAGCTGGTCCACGGCTGCCAGGAGGAAAGGGCCTCGCCGACGAGAGGCGAGTTGACGTCGAGGATCATGTACATGCCAGCGGCGTTGAAGATACTGGCGCACTCGTCGTGATTGGCATTGGGATCGAGGTTGTAGACGCGGATCGTGTTCATGCCCAGGATCTGCATCAGGGCCGCATCTCGCATGCAGGTCTCGGGGTCGCTCAGAGGATCCTTTCCTTTCTCGGGATCGTAACCTGAAGAGCCACCCGGCTGGTACGCAGCACCGACGATCTGGAACTTGTTGCCATGTTGATCAACGAAGTCGGTCCCCTGGAGCTTAAGGGGCTTGACAGCGCTGACGGCAGTGGCTGCGAGGGCCACGAGGGCAGTTTGCATCTAACGGGTCAAGATCAGCATCGAATCGACGGACATGTGAATCCGCGAGTAGGCGGATGAACAAGTGCGGCGGATCGAGCAGCCGGAGCAGCAGTGTGGCCGGTTGTCTTCACGACACATGATCCCCGATTTGCGAAGGAAAGGAAAAGTGACTCACAAGCATGATTGTGGAAAGGCGTCGGGGGACCGATGAATGTTGCTTAAGACCCTGATGAGGTAAAGTATCGTCCGAGGCGATGTACACTGCAAAGCACCCCAGGCTACGGTCGACTGGGTCGCGGAGGCTTGAAGGCGAGGATCAACGAATGTGATCCGAATAAGGCAAAGACGTGGCTTCGCAAAAAGCAAGGGCAAACGAATGGAAAGGACAGCCGAGGGGACTGGCTGGCACAGTGAAGTCGACAGTGGTCAATAAAAAAAGGAGAGGACGAGGAAAGCTGAAGACGCCTTCTCGACAGGGGGAGCCGCGTGGGTAGCGAACAAAACAGAACGAGTGTAGAAGCGAAGCGAGAAATGCACGACAAAAGGAGCGTGGGAGACAAGGCGGATGCAAGCAAGTGAAGGAGAAGGGAAGAAAGAGGGGGGGGAGCGGGAAAAAAAGGGGGGGAAACAAATAAAGAGGAGGAGGCGGAGGAGGAGGAGGAGGAGGCGAAGGAAGGAGAGAAGAGAAGTCAACAAAAGGCAGAAAGAGCGAGGGTGAAGACAGGTTAGTAGTACTCCGTAGTACATACGGAGTACTACTCCGTACTTCGTACTACCTCTACCTCTACTGCCTCCTCATGTATGGAGTACGAGTAAGTACCCCATGGTCATGGAAAGAAAGGAAGGAACAGGGAGCGAGCAAGGTGCAAGCAAGGCAGTCAGTCTACTAGGCTAGAGAGGGTAGCTGCGACCCGGAGTCATGGCAAATTCACCAGGTCGATACCCATCGAATCCCATCGAGTCCCATCGAGGTCCATTGGGTCCCAGGCAGGAGGAGAGTGTGCGCGGGAGCGCTAGAGCGGCAAGCGGCAGCTCTTTCCCATTCGAGGGGGACGCGGGCCCAGGAAGTTGCGAACCATCCAGCGTCCCTTCCAGTCGGAGAAGCGTGCCTGGAAGCCAAGCCGCCAGGGGTGCAGGTGCTAGCGCGGCGGCCAAGGGAAAGTACGGCCGGCGAGGCGTCGAGGACGGAGCATTTTCAACCAAACACGGTTGTCACCGCCACTCTTGGGTCCTGTCAGTGACAGGTGAGGCGGGGATCGATCCTGGAATGGTCACTTGACTTTCTCGGGTCTGAAATTCCATACAAAAATACGGAGCACAGCTCCGTACTCCGTACGGATACTCCGTATGTACCCTAAAGAGGGCGCGTCTCATCATCGCAGGCTCCCTGCTCAAAGGGACCGGGTACTCCGTATCACAATTTCAAGGACGACAGGCTGTCGTTCATGATCTCGGTCGCCTCTCCGCGATTCTGTACCGAGACCATTGATCCGACCCATCCGCTCGGTTAGGTTGCGCTCTTTCCCGGGGACAAGATCTAGTTTCTTCTCAAGGCATCTGGCAAGACCTCTCCTTCCTTGATCTTCCGTTCTTCGTTTTACGGAAGGCCCGATCCGTACGGAGTAGGTACTACTAGTACCTGTACAGGTACTTACTGATCAATCAGGAGTATGTACGGAGTACATCCATCTGCTGCTCCGCTGCAGGGAGATTCCGCATAGCGCGGAGTGCCTCGTAAGTCAGGCCTAGCGGGAGTAAGCAGGCGCAGCGATGACCTGCAAATGACCGTGACGACATTGGCTTCACCGGGGGACCCAATATTCCGCCCTCGACGGAGTCAGAGATTGTAAATCTCTGCCAAAATAGAATACGGGCTTCGTGAAACCCCTCCTTCCCAAAAGTCCCGCGTCAGACTGCTCGTCTCCATGGACGGACTCAGTACTCCGTACTCCGTACAAGCATGTGGAACTCCGTAGTCCTTCTCCGTACGGAGTGCGGATGATGCTCCGTACGGAGTTCCATCTCAAGTACGGAGTACTTAGTACCCGTAGAGACTCGAACAGGACTCGGCCGTCCGTCTGTCCTTTGACCCGAACTCTCGCGTTCTGAAATGAAACGCGACATCATCAGTTACAGGTAGTGCACAGGTAATACTCCGTAGTACTCGTATCAATGTGATCAATTAATTTGCATCACCCCAGGACGCTCGGAGCACATTACCCTCTTCAGGGGCTGGACGGCCGGCCACTGACTAGGAGCCCATGGATCATCTCCATTGCGCCGCAACGTACAGGTACTACTCCGTACTCCGCACATACATAGTATGTACATTACTAGTAGTAATACGGAGTACATACCGGAGTACTCCGTACTCCAGTACCTCTTGCAACGGTCACGGCTTCAAACAGATTGAGTGCAGCTACCCTGAAACCCCGACGAGGGACTTTTGCAGCCAATTTCAAGGCGATCCGGCGATCCCCTGCCCCGCCCCACCCTCGGCGTCTCCTCCTCCCTTCCATTGGCTTGTTCCTGGTCATCCTTTTACCGCCTGCCCATCTTGTCCAGCAGCCTCCGCTAAGCCGCAAACGGGTCCGGCAGTATCGCACATAATTTTCGAGATCGTGATCAAACGGATCGATGGATCTCATGGAACTGTTCGAGAAGAGGTAGGTATAGTAGTAGTTGGTGGCTCCGCCGATTACGATTCCCAGATCATCATACATACATCAATACCTTATTCCTTCCATCGTCAAGTCGGGTGCTGGTCGCCGCCCAGGCTCTCCCGGGCCCTTTGTCGTCTCCATTCCCTCTGGCGTCTCATTGCCGATCCTCCCCGCGACTCTCTCTCTCCCTCCCCCGCCTCACATCATTAGTACGAATACCTGATACCGATACTCGAGTCGTGCCGAGTCTACAGCACTCGTAGATGCCTTTCCGCCTCGCCGGCACATCCTCGTCCATCGCCTCACTTCGCTCTGTCCGGACGCGCATCTCACAGATCCCTCGCCTCCGCCTCACCTCGACCATGGCTTCCTGTAAGAGCACCCCCAGCTCCCCCAGCTCCCCCAGCTCCCCCGCATTCCCGCAATCCCTCAGCCATAGTATGAACACACGCTCCGGCGCCCACGCTCAGCCCCAAGCTGCTGCTCCCAGGCTGCGGGAATAGGTTTCCCGTTCCTTAATTCGTGGTGTTTTTCCTTTTCCTCTTCTCCTCCTCCTCCTCCTTCTTCTGTTTCTTTTTCCCTCTTCCCCTCTCGCGCGTCCACAGCACTCGTCGCTAACCCTCCCCCCGCGCCGCCCCCAGCGCCCTCCGACCGCAGACCCATTGTCATCTCCGGCCCCTCCGGCGTCGGCAAGGGCACCCTCTACAACCTGCTCTTCCAGCGGCACCCCGACGCCTTCGCCCTCTCCGTCTCGCACACCACCCGCGGGCCCCGGCCCGGCGAGGAGCACGGCGTGCACTACCACTTCGTCCCCATGGCCGACTTCGAGCGCCTCATTGACGACGACGGCTTCGTCGAGCACGCCAAGTACGGCGCGAACCGCTACGGCACAAGCAAGATGACCATCGAGGAGCAGACCAGCAAGGGCCGCGTCGTCATCCTCGACATCGAGATGGAGGTACGTCAAGCCCCGCGTGAAAAGAAATCTACGCGCAGGCGACGGAATGAAAAGAAAATGAAAATGAAAATGAAAATGAAAATGAAAATGAAAATGAAAAAGAAAAAGAAAAAGAAAAAGAAAAAGAAAAAGAAAAAGAAAAAGAAAAGAAATCCCCTATTGACTCCGCAACAGGGTGTCAAGCAGATCAAGCAGTCCAGCATCGCCGCCCGATACGTCTTCATCGCCCCGCCATCGGTCCAGCAGCTCGAGGCCCGCCTGCGCGGCAGGGGCACCGAGAAAGAAGAGAGCATCGCGACCAGGATGGCCCAGGCCGCCAACGAACTCGAATTCGCAAAGACGCCCGGCGTCCACGACATCATCATCGTCAACGATGACCTGGAGAAGGCCTACCAGGAGCTGGAGGACTTCATCTACAGGCCTTCGGAGTAGAGTCTACCCCCAAAGTCGCTAAATTCGTCGCTCCATTTTAAGATGGCATGACGGCTCACGGGAGGCCTAGAACGGGGGCACAGAACACGACAAAGACCATGTGCTTGCTCACCGGTCATCCGAGACGACGAAGCACCAGCGAGCACGACGATGCTCCGTGTGGATAGTGCTGGCTGAGAGGCTGCATCCCGGAGCAGCATCAAGTATCTTCCTCTGCCATACAGGTGGAGGAGGGAGGAGGGCATCACCGAGAGAGTGGCACGTTCTCATATCTACAGCGATTTCGATATCAAAGAGTCATCCATGGTATTATATTGCAACTGAGAGGTAGGAGTTTTGATTAAAGCGTAGAAAAGGGGGGGGATAAGCTCCGGTAATACAACTAGAAAAAACAAAGCAAAAGCGTATAAAAGGGCCAGGACCATCTTCATGCCGGTGGCTTCAGAGATAGCAGTCGCGGGGAGACTCTGCCGGATGACCCAACCACGACCATAAGGTAGACGGCATCCAGCTTCCTTGTTCCCAAGGGGTCCCATTACCGTCATCCACCGCAAGTCTGCCGCCCTCGCGCGCTTGATCTTTCCATTTGCCCCGTTGAAGCTGTTGCAGGTAGACGGCCCACTGTTGCACACATGAAACCGTCAAGAGATGTAAAGGTCATTAAATAAATAGTGAAAGGTGCCTTGTCGTCTCAAGACGTCGCTGGTCCCCGCCAGCCAGATATCGGGCGCAACGAGTGGGGCTTAGTAGCCGTTCAAGCCCAGTCTCTGAGAGCCCCGGCTCATCTCACGATCAGCAGCCGGGCTGATGGGTCTGCTCGCACCTCCGCCGGGGCCGTGTGCGCTGCTCTCCTTGAGGGCCAGCAACTGTTTCGCACGGAACGTCTCGTAGTGGATCTGGGAGGTCGTCTCGATCATCTCCTGCAGGTGGGTCCGCATCAGGAAATTCCGCAGGTAGATGAACTCGCAGTGCGCCTCATCCTCGACATTGATTACGCCCCATCTGTTCTGGCGACCACGGACGGCCTTGCCGTTGATGATGATGTCCTTCTCCGAGCCCACGATGGCGAACGGGACCAGATTCTGAGGAAGTGTTAGCGCTGGGCCACTAACTTTTTCTCGCGGACACGAAGGGTCCACGTACCTTGATTTGCTGGTTGAGGGCTCGCTCCTCGTCATCGTACTCATCGTTGTCGTAGGGGAACATCTTGAGGTTGTGGAAGGCAAACTCGGCCTTGATACGCTCCTTGAACTGCAGTCGCTCCTCGCTGGTCAGGGTATCCGACTTGGCGATGACGGGAACAACGTTGACGACGTCTGAGAGCTTCTTCAAGACGACAATGTCAATGGGCTTGAGGGAGTGTCCGGAGGGCTGAATGAAGAACAGGCAGCAGTGGATACGGGTGTCGGGGATGTATCGCTCTCGCTGGGCTGTGAGCTCTCGCCTCAGGTATGCGGAGTGCTGATCCTTAATGTACTTGACGATGGGGTCCCAGCAGCGGTCGTTGTTAACAAGGTCGCCGTATCCTGGTGTGTCGACAATGTTGAGCCTCAATCGAACACCATTCTCCTCGATGAGGTGCGAGACTCCCTGGATCTCGGTGGTTTGACGAACGGGCTCATCGGGCTGCAGGCGACCCTTTGAGTCGATGAGGTGGGACGCGAAAATGGTGTTGATGAGGGTGGACTTTCCCAAACCAGTCTGACCTGTTTGTTGTGAAATGACCCGGTCAGCCACGGTAATGCAACAAGATCAACGAGCGTGTCAGCGGCACGGGCGAGGAGGACACGCGCGCATCGACTTACCGACGCAGATGACATTGAACTGGAAACCGCGCTTCAACTGCTTGCGCTCGATCTGGGACGTGATGCTGTCGAAACCGACGTGGCTCGCGGGAGTGATGGTAGCTGGGGGGGGCATGGCAGCCATTGTGCTGACAATGAGATGAGGTCGGTAGGTAGATTGGGAAGGGGGGGGGGTTGTTGGAGAGAGTGGAATCTGGGGTTCCGAAGAGATGCGTGAAGAGTGAAGAGAAAGTATGGAAATCTTCCCTATTCCAAGAAAGGAGGAAATTAATCCGCAAGCGCGAGAGAGAGAGCGTGAGAGTTCGAAAAGAGTTCGAAAGAGAGAGAGAGAGAGCGTGTGGAAAGGGAGTAGTATTAAAAAGAAAGATGAATGACTGCGAAGGTTGTAATCAAAGAAGAAATGGATGGATAGGATGGCCACTGCACTCTAAGATGCAGATGCGCTGAGAAGGGGAGACTTTTGGGGCCTCCTGGACGGACGGCCTGTTGCGTGGCAGGTCGCTCCTGCTCGCTCCTGCTTGCTCCTGCTTGCTCCTGCTTGCTCCTGGGCGGCGTGGTAAGTCGTGTCTTTCCCGATTAGCCAGACAATTTCGGGGGGAAGGAGCAGGGGCCGCCGCTCTTGGGAGTCTGGCCAAGGGAAAGGGGGAAGGAGCGAGCCAGGCAAGGTTGGAACTTGGAAGGGGCCGGGTGCAGAGCAATGCGCGGTCGTGATTGGCTGATCTGCGTCTGGTGGGGGGCCCGGCGACGGCGGCGTGTGATTGGCTTGGAGGCCCGGTTTCGACGCGCAAGGCTCGCGGCTACATGACGAGGCTGAGCAGAATCGATGGAGCCTGCGAGCCGATTTTCTAATGGATCAATTGATCCGTCAGATCAATCAATCGAATCGCGCACACAGACGGGCGAGCAGACAGACGAGCAACGCCCGGCGCCGAGACCGACAGCGACAGCGATAGAAAACAACGAGCGATCAGGCTGGAATCCTGCGCCGACTTTCTCCGTGCACAGCGAAAGACGTCGGAGGCCGATGAAATAAAACCCACGTCGTATCCGCATCGCCATTGGAATATTCACACCCTCGATCGGGATCGATCGCATCACTCTCCACCATGGCCGCCATCTCAGCCAGCTTCCTCCCCCGGCTGTCCATGCCCTTCTCCTTCCAGACCAGACGATTCATCGTGCCATTCCTCCCTTCGCTCTCCATCGCAGTTCCCGGAGTCAGCCTCAACCTCCCCGGCCTGCTCGGCGACATCTGGGAGTCCGTCTTGCGCGCCGTCCCCAAGAACAAGGTGTCGCACTCCAAAAAGAGGCACAGGCAGATGGCTGGAAAGGCGCTCAAGGATGTCAACCATCTTTGCAAGTGCCCTGGTTGCGGAGAACTCAAGAGGACACACAGGCTGTGCCAAAATTGCCTCGAGGGTAAGGCCTTTTCCCCCACCCAGCAGTGCACCCTCCATGACCTGGAAGCAGCTGACACAGTCTCTGAACACAGATATGAGGAGAATATGGCGCCAGGACTACCCGTCGAAAAGTCCGTTTTGAAAGCAAAGGATAGGGCAGAGGAATGAAGGTCCAGGCTAGATGGACCGAGCCTGGGAAGAAGAGGCGATGTCTCCATCACAATCCGACATAGAGGTCATGCATACCACCGGTGTTTGGTCTGATCTGGTCCGGTCATGTCTTGCTTATTGCAAAGAAAAATACGAATCATGAGATACAAGTCTGGGCGCAATGCATGCTGAATAGTCGACTTGGGGCGTATGCCCCATCTCCCGGCTCGCCAGTACATTCCTTGCAGGTGAAGAAGGGGTCCAGTGAATTGAGGTATTTTTTTATTTAATTTTTTTTTTGAATTGTTCATAATTTCAATAAAGGAGCACAGACGAATGAACATGTCCTTGATTGGCGTGCCCTCGTTGAGGTTGGGACCGGGTAGAATGTATGAGGTATGCACAGAAAGGAGGAGGTTGAGCCGCTCGTCATGACGTCGGAGCTGGAGGCCCCCACATTTTCGAGCGCAGCTTCACTTTGTTGATCAAGCATCATCACACGCATCGACACATCAATGCGCCCGACCTTGTCGTGACGGGTTCACAATGGTAAGGCCCAAATCGAGCTTTAGATGCCGATCGCAAGCTAAGAGAGCTTCACCGACAGTCAAAACAATATTTGACGACACATACGGTCGACGACGGTCAGCTTCCATCCACCCCCCCACCCACCCTGCGTACTCGTACATACTCCAAGCCATGCTCAGCTTTGGCCGTCCCCGAGGACTTGGATCCTCGAGGACTTGGATCCTCGGGAGAAAACAGGCCGTGCTCTTGACTGACGACTGCCTCGCATACAGCCCACATCACGGATATATTCTCGGTGGCCGCATCGCAAAGGACACTGCTCTCGGCGAGCGGCTCTTCGGCGCTCCATGTCCACGACACCTTCGATCCCTCGTTCCCCCTCAAGCAGACCATCCCCGACGCCCACAAACTCGGCTGCCACCACATCTGCACCTCGAGAAATGGCCTCTACGCTGCCAGTGCGGGCTTCGGCGGCGAGGTCAAGATCTGGGAGCTGAACAAGGCGACGGGTGAGTGGGCGAGCGGCGGCGAGATCACGGGACCTACAGTCAAGCCTGGCGAGGTATGGGCGATTGCCCTCAGTGAGGACGGAGGCTACCTCGCGGCGACAACCAACGACGGGAGGATCAACGTGTGGGACGTGGCCGACCAGGGCAAGTCCAAGATCCGAGAGTACGAGACGGGAAGCGCCGGCTCCGGAAGCTTTGGCATGTGCGTCGACCTCAGCAGAGACGGCATGTACACGGCTAGCGGGCATCAGAACGGCTCCATCTACGTCTTCAACAACGATGCCGGAAGGATACTCCACTCCCTCCCCGGTGAGTCCCCCTACCCTTTGCCGCAGTGAACGCGAAGCTGTCTGCGCTGAAAGGTGCTGCCGGTACATTTGGCAACTACCTACCTACGTACTACTGGGTGCTAAGTCCGGGCCATCGACAGGTCTCGCCAAGCCCGTCCGGGCCGTGGCCTTCTCTCCCGCCGGCACCAGGATAGCGGCTGCGGGCGACGCCGGCATCATCGCCATCTACGACACCAAGCACGGAGAGCACGTCGCCAACCTGACGGGCCACTCGTCCTGGGTCACCTCAATCGACTGGAGCGACACGGGCGAGTACCTGCTCAGCGGGTCCATGGACGGCAAGGTCAAGGTCTGGTCGATTGAGAGGGGGGTGTGCGTTGCGACGCATAGCCAGATGGACAAGGCGCTGTGGGCGGTGCGGTGGTTGCCCAAGACGGGCAGAGGCGAGATGTTTTGCACGGCTGGCGCGAGCAGGAGCATCTCGTTCTACAGGGAGGCTACGGGCACATAGACGACGAGCGCCGTATGTTTATTCCGTATGTAGATCCTACAATGCTTCCATCAAATGGACCCCTTGAAAGCCGTCAGCCCCTGTGCACGTGACAAGACCCCGTGACATCGCTCCAAGGTCGCGTCTTTTGGCCCCGCAAAGCCACAGTGCTCGAGCCCGCGATGGATCGTCATTCCACATCATCGTCGCCATCCAGCAGCAGCAGCAGCACGCCTCGTTCGAACAAGACGGCGTTCTATCGTTAACAAAATCGAGCGGGAGCAGTTCATTGCATACTCATGGTGCGCATGACGCGTGACGTGGGAGCATTATCCTACCAATATCCCGTCTGATCAGCCATACAAAATCGCCATGCCTACGACTCGCCGGTCCGCCGCGAACGCTCGGGGTCGAACGGGCCCCACAAGGGGGCAGTCGGCCATCAGCTTCTCCAACAAGGTGACCAAGGACCTCCCCAAGCATAGCAAGAAAAAGGTCGGCTCGCCGGCCCGTGCCGAGGTCCAAGATCCCGATGAAGCTCGCCTGGCTGGGCAAGAAACGTCTGCGGCTTCTCAAGAAACATATGCGACTTCGCAAGACACACATGCGGCTTCGCAAGCTGCGCCCCCATCACAGAATACACAAGAGGATGAAGCTGCGGCCGGTGAGATTGGCCACACAATCCAAAACCTGAACATCGTTCAAGACGCAAACGCCACGGCCAAGGACCCGTCCTGGGAAGACACCGAGCTGAAGGCGGAGAACATTCCGGATGCGCAGATCAAAGACTACTGGTCGGCCATCGAGAAGCAGCGGAAAGCGCCGATGGTCCATCTCGAGGGCGTCGACATGTGGGAGAAGGCCCTACGACATTTCGATGTCAGCTCTCAATACGGGGTATGTTGCACCGAGACCGCCGCACTGTCTTCGCCTCAATCCGATCGTCTGTTTGAAATCCCCTTGAGAAGCCCCATTCTCCACCTTTGCTTTTGGGCGTGTGCATGGATTACGTTACATTATTGCGAGCTGCGAGCCTCGGGCTGCGTGACTAACGGGCGAAGCCCTGCATCGGAATCCCGCGATCGAAGCGATGGCGAAGAGCGCAGCGACTCGGCCTCCATCCGCCGATTGAGATTCTGGCCATCATCCAGAAAGAGGCAAAGATAGGTCGCCGCGATACTCAGACCGCGCAGATGGATCGCATCATGAATGCCACCGCCCTGGCGACTTGATAGGGAATTGGGGTCGGGGATCCCTGCCTGGCAGATGGTAAGGACCTGTTTTTATGTGACACGGATTGAACTTATAGCAGACTCGTTTTTCTTCTCTTTCCCCTTCTCTCGGCACCTTTTCCACAACGAGCCAAGGAAATGTACAATACACATGGGTCTCCTGGTGTTGGTGTATGATCTTGATGGGTTCCAAATTCGGCCGACTAAAATCTTTGACATGGCTTTTTTCTCTTGCGATCACTCTTTCATGCAAATCTCTGGGTGATTTCTCATGCGGACCGGGACGATGAGGTCAAGGCGGATGGAGTGCCTGCTAGTACCATATGCTCCGGGTTCTGTGATGGGGAATCGGCTCATTGCCCTCTGCCTCCATCTGCTTCATTGTGTCATACAGGTAGAAATCAATCAGAACAGCGTTGACATGTGCCTCGGGATGCGCCCTCTTGATCTCGCGCTTGAGCAGCTCCACGCACCAGATGCTGCACGCTGTGGATGGGAAGAATCTTTTGGTCAGCGAATATCCGTCTCTGCCATTGATGCGGTCCGCACTCACCTCGCAGCTGAACTTCCCACCTACTCCCGCTCTCCAGGATCTTCTTGTCGCGGACCGCAGCAGCAATCTTGGGGCCGACCCAGAGAGCCCCCAGCGTTGAGAGGATCTGGGGCACGCGATAGTCGGCAAAGATGGTGATGCTGTCAATGTCGCGGAACTCGCCAAACGACTTGCCCTCGAAGCAGGCCCACAGGTCCGCGACGAGGATCTGGGCGCGCTTCAGGATTCGGATGGGCTTGTTCCTGCCCTCGAAGGGGTGTTCGTCTCTGAAGCATTCGAAATCCTCGGCCAGCAGGTTGACCAGCCGGGGCGCCGACTTGTCCGCGGCCTCAACCAGGTTGAGGATGGAGCCCTCGTATTTCTTGCCACGGCCCCGTGGTCACCCCGCGAAGATGTTAGCTGGTGACTGGGAGTACAAATTATTGAACGCTGCAAGGCAAGACTGACCTCGTCGAGGACCTTGCTGGCCTGCCTGAGGCAGTTGAGTCTTTCTTGGAGTAGGGGCATGTCCTCCTCCGTGCACGACCTGAAGACTTGCTGCAGGGCGTCGAGATCGCACTTCTCTTCATCCTTCCAGAAGGCAGGGTCCGTGATAGGCACTCCTGAAAAGCATCAAGGCCGACCATGAGCGAACAATCCAAGAAACTACTAGACTATAGGTTTGGATGCCAGGACGTGACTCACCATCTTGAAGGGCTCTCTGGAGAGAAGCTACCAGGCTCGCATATCCCGTCCAGCGCTTGCCCTCATACTCGACGGCGAACCTCTCGTCTTCTGGGAGCTCGGACCAGAAGCAGAAGTTGAGCAGGTCCATGGTGAAGATGAACGCGACAGTCGTCTCATCCTTGAGCTTGGGGTGCAGCGGGTACTCGGACCAGGTGGCGGGGGAGTAGCTCTTGGCCTGCATGCCGGCCCAGATGATCTCGGCGGCCTCCTTGGTGCGCATCATGTCTATGGCGACGTCTGTGCCTTGGTTGTAGACATACTCGGCGTCGGAGAGGACACCGGTGTCCGCATCCTCTTGGATGACGAGGCGGCCTTGGAGGTGCTGCCTGAGAAGCTCCATGAGCTCGGGGTCTGCCTCGTCGTCCGACATATCGGCCGTCGAAAGAAGAGATGATTGAATGAGGAACAACGGCCTGGCAGTCACTCAAGGATCAGGAGGAGGGTGGTGATGATGGCCTGGAGCAACCACATTAGCATTGATCAATGGTCGAGTAGCCCTGGACATTGGAGTCGCGGCGCTGGTGTGACTGGGGCCTCGAAATAGATATCACCTGATGCCGTCTCGACGGGCTGCGCTCAGTGAATGCCCCTGGAAAGTGAGATTGTGCCCGAGCTCCAGTGAGGGCCTGCCTGGACATCAATGATGCAGTAGGACGGGGAGAGCTGGAGCCCATAGCGACTAAGCGTGAGCGGGTGGAGCACCAACTTGGGTGAGGATGGCGATTGGAGGACTCGGACCTTGACACCGTGACCCAAGGCGTGGAATTGTACGAGTACAAGCATCTTCAGCAAATCTTGCAGAGTCTTCCTGCCCATCCGACACTGGTCTTGAATCGTGCGGCAGACCTCCTCTGCCATCATGATGCTGGGCTTCCAAGACGTGAGCACTCTCACTGTCCAGGGTTACGAGTATTCCCTTTGTCCAGGGTTATCAGTCTCTCCAGGGAGGTCTGCTTACTAAGGTGAGACGGTCGATCGCGGCAACACACGGCCGGGCCTTGACTTCCCGCTGACTTCATGCTTTATGGGGCTCTTCCGGCCTCATCCAATTGGTCGCCGGCCAGCCCGTCACGTCAGGTCGTTGCCCGTGGCACCTGCCGATATTCCAGTAGCACCAGTAAAGGTACGGAATACCTCTCTCAAGTCCTCTCAGCACCTGGGTTGTACTCCGTGAGTACCTTTGAGCATCGTCGCCTGCAGTCCCTGCAAGCTTCATCACCGAGTCACGCACGACGATCGCAGGCGCATTCCGCATTGCGGACAATCCACAATCAAGCCCGACAAGAGGATTCGAGATATCCGATCCCCTCCCGTTGCTCCAGCTGCTCCGGCGTCGATCGCGCCCGTCCGACGTAGACAATGGAGGCAACCAGCGGCACGCATGCGACCAGTGCTCCTGCCGGCTCTGCGGTCGCGGGAGCTGCTCCGCAGCAGCAGGCACGACCCGCGCCGCAGTCTCCGTCTCAGCAGGCAGTCGCGTCAAATCCGACACTCTCGCAACGACCGCCGGCCGTGCTCTCAGACATTTACAACCGCCAGGCGCTCGGCGTCGCTCTCAACTCCTCCGTCAAAAATGTACGTCGTGATGAGTCCCTTCGTGCGCAAGTGCTACTAGTACTACCTCCTTCTCTAGAGTACATAGAAGATGGCTAATGGTGGCGGCGTCGCCAATGCCAGGCTCGGGTGCTCATGGTCGGCGCGGGCGGCATCGGCTGCGAGCTCCTCAAGAACCTCGTCCTCAGCGGCTTCGGCGAGATACACATCGTGGACCTCGACACCATCGATCTCTCCAACCTGAACCGACAGTTCCTCTTCCGCCACGAGCACATCAAGAAATCCAAGGCGCTCATCGCCAAGGAGGCGGCGCAAAAGTTCAACCCCAACGTCAAGATCGTGGCCCACCATGCCAACATCAAGGATCTCGAGTTCACCGTGTCCTGGTTCCGGAGCTTCAAGATCGTCTTCAACGCTCTGGACAACCTCGATGCAAGACGGCACGTCAACAAGATGTGCTTGGCCGCCGACGTCCCCCTCATTGAGAGCGGCACGACCGGCTTCAACGGCCAGGTCCAGGTCATCAAGAAAGGCATCACCGCCTGCTACGACTGCAGCCCCAAGGAGACGCCGAAATCCTTTCCGGTCTGCACAATCCGCAGCACGCCGAGTCAGCCTATCCACTGCATAGTCTGGGGCAAAAGCTACCTTCTCAAGTGAGGACCACCTTCCCCCCTGAGAATATCTATCCTGTGCGTTGTGCTGACACGTTGTAGCGAAATCTTTGGTGAAAGCGAGGATGAATCGGCGTTTGACCATTCATCAGATGCCGAAAATGGTATGGGAGAGAGCCCCGTGCTATTTGAGTCTATCTTCCACTAATCGCGGTGCAGCGCAAGAGATTGAGGAGCTGAAGAAGGAATCCGTGGCATTAAAGAACATTCGCGAGGCCATGGGCAAGCCTGAATTCCAACAGCTTCTTTTCGACAAAGTGTTCGACGCCGACATCGAAAGACTGCGATCGGTTGAAGGCATGTGGAAGACCAGGCGAGCGCCAGAGCCTCTGAAATACGAGACTCTTAGCGCGCAGGCCGCCAATGCCATGGCATCCAAGGATGATATCCTGGCGGACGGGCAAAGGGTCTGGTCTCTCCAGGAGAGCTTTGTCGTTTACAACGATAGCCTTGATCGACTGAGTAAGCGCATGCTCGATCTCAAGGAAGCCAACGACCCCGAAGCCCCCGACCCCATGATTTCGTTCGACAAGGACGACGAGGATACATTGGACTTCGTGGCGGCGAGCGCAAACATCCGATCGACAATCTTCGGCATAGAGAGAAAGTCGAGGTTCGATATCAAACAAATGGCCGGTAACATCATACCTGCCATCGCCACAACAAACGCCATCGTGGCTGGACTCTGTGTTTTGCAGTCCTTCAAAGTCTTGAGAGAGGAGTACTCTCGAGCGCAGGAGGTAGGCGAGGCCCATCTCTTGCCCTTCTCCACGACACCTCGCATGGAAGCTGACGTACCTCCCAGGTTTTCCTAACGCCTTTCGCATCTGCCCGACTCCTTGCGCCCGACAGAACCCGTGAGCCCAATCCAGATTGTCCCGTCTGCGGCGTGTTCTACACCAGCGTCATTGCAGACTTGTCCCGCGCGACACTCGGGAATATCGTCGAGGATCTCGTCAAGGGCCATTTCCAGTATACAGACAAGGAATTCGTCGTGAGCAACGAGGTTGGCGTCTTATACGATCCAGACGAGTTGGACAATCTTCCCAAAAAGCTCACCGATCTTGGTATGCAACACGTGCGCCAAACGTGCCGTGCGATGGCAGCGACTAACCAAGAGCGACAGGTATCAAGAGCGGCAGCTTCTTGATAATATCAGACGAGGACGACGAATCTCCTCTGGTCAATGTCATCATCGACATCCAAGAAGGGTTCGTAGCTCCCAAGTGCGTGGAAACAGTCGAGCGATGTTAACCTAATCTAGGATCGTTGACGAGGAGAAGAGCGCATTGAAGCCGGTGGACGCGGGCCGTCCCGAGATCCCGCACAAACCAGCGAAGGCGGTGCCAGCCCAGGCAAACGGGCATGGCCTGGAGAACAATCAGCCAGGCGGCAAGCACTTGCTCGACGAGGAATCTGCCGAGTCCAAGGGCACGAAGAGACTGCACGCAGACGATGACAGCCATCCTCCCAAGAAAGCCAAGACTGCAAGCGCGTCGGCTGACGATATCATCGTCATCGAGGATGCCAGCGACGCGATTGTCATTGACGACGGGTGATGGGCTCGGCTTGCAATGTCGCAGCTGCTCGCTCTCATCAACAATCTAGGCGGCGCTGAGACCGCCGTCAAGATTGAGGACGCAGTTATTGGCGAAATCATTCGAGGCCAGGAAGACTGCAGCATCCGCCACTTCGGCCGGTTCGGCCACTCGATGCAGGGGCGTATCCCTCAAATAGGCTTGCTGCAGTTCTGGCTTGAGGTCTTGGAGGAAGGATTGTACATTAGCTTTGGGACTGTTTGGGGGGGGGGGGAGGTTGGCTTCACGATTGGGATACCCGGGGGAAATGGGGAAATGGTCAAAGGGATCTGCACATACCGGTCCACATTTGGGTATTCACCCAGCCAGGGAGCAATGCATTTACACGGATAGATCGAGCACTCATTTCACGACACAGGGCGCGGGTGAAGCCTTGAGGGAGGGACACCAGGGTCAGCGAGGAGAGATAGTTGGGGAGAAGGATGACAAGATGCTCAGACCTACCTATTAATCCGGATTTTGAAGCCGCGTATGCGGTGGCGCCCAGTCCTCCCTTGATAGCCATGAGACTAGAGATATTGATGATACAACCTGGATTGCGGCCGGCGATGTGTCAGTGCTGGAGCAGGCGAGTGGGACTGGACCATGTCGAGCATCGTGACAATGGATGGTAGGGGCGTGGACAGGGAGACGTGCCGTTGGCCTGCACCTTTGCGTGCTTGCATATGAGCATCGCGGCGAGCAGATTGGTATCGAGGATATTGGCGAGCTGCTCGTCCGGGGTCCGCTTCAGCAGCGTCGTCTGGGAGACAGCGGCGCAGTTGACCAAGACGTCGACAGGCCCGACGCCGCGGAGCTCGTCCCTGGAGGAGAAGGTGGTCTTGATGTCCTCGGCATCGGCGACGTCGAGCCGAAGGAAGCGATGCGCGGGGGGCACATGCGCGCTCCTCGCCGAGGTGCCGCCCTCTGGGACTAGGGGTGCTGGTGCTGCTGCTGGGACTGGCGGGAGTTGAGGCTGGAGCCTGGGTTGTGCCTCGAGCGCTGAGCGGCCGAGGATGGAGACGACGGCGCCGTGGTTGGCGAAGGCTTTGGCGATGGCGAAGCCGATGCCGCCGGTGGCACCGACGATGGCGCAGTGCTTCCCTGCGAGGCGGAACATGGGACCTAGTAGTACAGGTATGTACTAGTAGGGTGTAGGTACTGTATGCCAGGCCGATGGGGGTAAAAGAAGATGATGGCGATGGTGATGGTGATGGTGTTTTGGATGAGTCATTGATTCAACATAGGCCGGGTGGCCACATGAGCTACCCTATACACTGACGGGAGAAAATTGCGCAACCACCATTGACTTTTTTTTTGGGACGCGTGAAGTTGGATCTGCGAGATGCATGATCATCGATCGTCAAGCAGCGAGCAGCATTGAAGCAGCTCAGGGTGGCTCCCTTGTTTTTCGTTCCTTTACGACCTTAATTCCCCTTCTGTTCATTTGCCCCTCTGATCTAGGGACACCCAGAGCGCCCGCGGCGTTGTAGGGACGAGGCTGGTTACTACTGCATGATTTACGCGGGATAATATTGGTCGCATTTACCGGCTACGAAGCAACGTCTGGATTCGACCATTGATCGGGTCCGGGCTGAGGTTGAGCTTTGGACCCCGAAAGCGAGAGCGAGACTGAGAGTCTGGGATCGCGGCGAGCGAGCGCTGGCATTGCGAGCGGTTGTCTGAGATGACCTAAAGGGACGGACACCCGTGCGCAGAATCAGGCCAGGTCGTCGCTTCGGTGCGGTTCCGCTTCTCCGACTACAAATATCAAATTCATCCGGACGAGTACGAGTACGAGTACATACGGGCACACAATCGGTCCTCGATCGTCTTTTGCCGCGCAATCCCTCGCGGCGTCCCTCTCGCTCGAATGCCGCTGGCTTGGCCGATCCTCGTCACGCCCGAACTCGAGTCTCGTAAAGACTCCCGCCACCATGCGCGAGAGGCGACGCGATGCCCCGCAGCATGAAGCTCCGGACGCGGGGCTGAGTAGCCTCGGACACTGTAGGTGCACACCACACGCATGCCGTCCTCTGCCCTGGAGTAGTATACACACTTTTGCCGACGGAGGAGAGAGAGAGAGAGAGAGAGAGGACGATCGAGGCTGACCACGGGGCTCTCGATGCGATGTATGCTGCTTCGCGGTCCCAGACAGGAGAGCCCTCCCGAGCTGGCGGTACCACCTGCGACAGCAGGCCCTCCCCCTGATCCGATGGGAGACGCCGTATCTCGCCTGGCTGCAGCTCAAGCTGCGCACGCCGGCGCTTGATAGCTACTTCGCCATCACGGCCAATCTCGGGACGCATACCTTCTTCATGGTCTTCCTGCCCATCCTGTTCTGGTGCGGCTACTCCATGTTCGCCAAAGGGTATGTCAACCACCGTTGCGCGGGGGGAGGCTGGGTCAGTGGAAGAATTTGAATTTGAATTCGAATCTGAATTTGAATTTGAATTTGGGAAAGGGATATGGCGTGGATGGAGGGGTTTTCACAGTCTTGTCCAACGCTGATGCCCGAGGCATTACAGTCTGGTGCATATCCTGGCGCTCGGTGTCTTCTGGACCGGCTTCGTCAAGGACTTCTACTCGCTTCCCAGGCCGCTGTCGCCTCCCCTGCAGCGCATCACCATGTCCGGGTCCGCGGCCCTCGAGTATGGCTTCCCCTCAACCCACAGCGCCAACGCGGTCTCGGTGGCCGTCTACGCCGTCCTCTTGCTGTACAGCCCGGATAACACCTGGTCGTTCTCCGCCAAGACTGGCATCGAGGTCCTGGTCTACTTCTACGCCGTGTCCATCGTCTTCGGCCGTCTGTACTGCGGCATGCACGGGTTCGCCGATGTTGCGATAGGATCCATCATGGGCGCCCTCATCTCCCTCCTGGAGTTCAACTGGGGACCGGCGCTAGATGCCTACGTCCGCGGGAGCGCCTGGGCCGCGCCGGTCGTCGTCTTCATCGCCATCATCATCGCTGTGCGGATACACCCGGAGCCGGCCGACGACTGCCCCTGCTTCGACGACAGTGTGGCTTTTGCCGGGGTCTGCATCGGCCTGGAGTTTGGGACCTGGACCCTGGCGCACAACTTCCTCACGCCCGCGCACGACCCGGCCAGCGGGGGCCTGGAGGGCGCCTCGCCGCCCCTGTGGGTGTACGTGGTGCGAATCGTGCTCGGCATCCTGGCCATCTTCGTCTGGCGCGAGACGATGAAGCGCGCGATGCTCAGGGGCCTGCCCCATGCCTTCCGGCTCATCGAGTCCATCGGCCTGAGCCTGCCCCGGAGGTTCTTCACCCCGGCCAGCGAGTACCAGACCGTGCCCCCGAGCCAGCGCATGGACAACCTGATCCCCGCGGCCTCTGACTTCCCACGCATGGTGGAGAGCATCCGCAACCCGACGTCGAGGGGCCGTGCGATCTCGGTGGGCCCGCAGAGCGCCGCGGACGCGTACGAGACGCTGGCGTACCTGGAGCGGCAGCGGCGGGACAGCATCGGCAGCAACACGAGTGCTAAGCCCCGGATCGGGACGCCGAGGGGCAAGGACGGAGGAGAGCTGTCGATCCGCGGCGTCCAGGCGTCCGGCGCCGAGCAGGCCCCGATGATGAGCGACATCGAGCTGAGGTCGCCCCCTGGCGAGGCGGCCGCGCCGACGAATGCCGAGAACGCCGATGTGGAGGGCTTCGTGAGCGTCGACGTGGATGATGAGGAGGAGGAGAGGGAGGTGTTCTCCCACGTGGTCAAGCCTCGCGTGAGGTACGACGTCGAGGTCGTCACGAAGCTGGTTGTGTACACTGGTGAGTCTCTGCTTGCTCAACACAAGGTCGTCTACGGACTCCGAGGGTCTTGTGGCGAGCGATGCTGATCTTTTTCATACAGGCATTGCATGGCTTGCGGTCGCGGGATGCCCGATCCTGTTTGAGTTGATTGGCCTAAGTGGCGTATAATGCTGCGGATTCAAAGAAGCGTGGACGAAAAAGTCTTGATTGCCGTTACCATGTCTGATGACCATTTTGGGGGGAAGGAGATGCCCCAGGAAGACATCAGGCATCGCTTCGGCCTCCTTGAATCAATGAGCATCATTGCGGGTTTTGTTTGAAATACAGGACATGGAGGTCTGGCGGCATGAATGGAGCCTTTCTGAGCAGGGTATTGCCTTGAAGAGTATCGCAGGGGAAAAGGGGGAGGGGGGGTGTTGAAGGGCTTGAAGGTCCTGGCATGCAAAGCCAAGGGGATAGATGGTATTGGATTTAGACAAGCACTTCCAAAAGACATTTTCTTCTCACCCAAAGTTCACTCTTACCGTTCAACTGCTCGCATAAGACAGCAAGTTATAGCATCTTGAAGATTTCATGATCTTGCGTTGATGATTCACACAAGCAACGTGCAGGTTCGAGACGTCAGCGATGCGATAAGGGATTCATTCAATCCATCCATTTGGCGATAAGAAGATGCGGCCATCAAGGCGTTTCTTGGCGCGGCCAAACGCGTCTCCCACGTCTCGTTTCCTTAATTGATGATTCCGCACAGACACAGACACAGACACTGACGGCCTCGAGAGCGACTTGAGTGTGCAGCCGATACCTGCTGCAAGCTTTATTTGTCGCAGAAATTTGGACAATTGAGACAAGACTCTTGGAGGGATTCTTAGAAAAGATAAATAATCTGGGAAAATGTCAGACTACGAGGACGAGATGGATGTTGACGGCCAAGGCCCATCCGCCAGCGTCACATTCTCATCCGAGGCCGCCAAGGGCAAGCGGAGCGCTGCCAATCTCCCCGTCGAGGCAGAGGACAGTCTGCCATGGTAGGCAACCATTATCTGAATCTGTTGACGTTTGGGGGTTTCCTCGGCCAGGGCGCTGACATTTGTCTGTTGTCTACGCCACGCAGGGTCGAGAAGTACAGGCCCGTCTCCCTCGACGACGTCTCCGGCCACCAGGACATCCTCGCGACGATCAACAAGTTCATCGACTCGAACCGGCTCCCGCACCTGCTGCTCTACGGCCCGCCCGGAACGGGTAAGACGTCGACGATCCTGGCGCTGGCGCGGCGCATCTACGGCGCGAGCAACGTGCGGCGGATGGTGCTGGAGCTCAACGCCTCGGACGACCGCGGCATCGACGTGGTGCGCGAGCAGATCAAGACGTTTGCGAGCACGAAGCAGGTCTTCATGGGCGGGGCCGGGGGCGGGGCGTCCCGGGGCGGCAGCGGCAGCGGCAGCGGCTCGATCGCCGGGTTCAAGCTCATCGTCCTCGACGAGGCGGACGCCATGACCAACACGGCGCAGATGGCGCTGCGCAGGATCATGGAGAAGTACACGGCCAACACGCGGTTCTGCATCATCGCAAACTACGCGCACAAGCTGAGCCCCGCGCTGCTCTCGCGGTGCACGAGGTTCAGGTTCAGCCCGCTCAGGGAGGGCGACATCAGGGTGCTGGTGGACAAGGTGGTGGAGGAGGAGCACGTCAGGATCGGGGCCGAGGCGGTCGACGCCCTCGTCAAGCTGAGCAAGGGGGACATGCGGAGAGCGCTCAACGTGCTGCAGGCGTGCCATGCCTCGAGTGAGTGGGAAAGGCCATCAACGGGACATGTTTTATTTTATTTTGTTCTGTGTTCTCTCTCTCTTTCTCTCCTTTTTTCCCTCTCGTGTCTAACAACCGTCTTCTACACAGGTACGCCGCTGAGGTTGAAGAACGAGCCCAAGCTGCCGGAGAGCGAGATCAAGCGCGAGACAATCACAACCGAGACGATATACAACTGCATCGCGGCGCCGCAGCCGGACGCCATCAAGGAGATCATGACGACGCTCCTGAGCACGTCGGACGTGATGAGCTGCCTCAACACCGTCAACGCGCTCAAGACGACGCAGGGCCTGGCCCTGGCGGACATCATCACGGCGCTGACGGAGCAGTTGACCAAGCTCGAGGTCAGCCCGGAGGCAATGATCACATGGCTGGATGGCTTGGCGGACATTGAGCACAGGGTCGCGGGAGGCGGGAGCGAGGTGGTGCAGACCGGGGCGGTCGTCGGCGTCGTGCGCGGGGGCGTCGAGTTGATGGGCCGGTAGGGCCAAGCCGAGGCCGGAGAACCGCAGTGGAGTCATCAATGATATCGAGCGTTCCTGATGAGCCCGCTTTCAGGGTGATCTTACTCCCTCCAAACACGGCAACTTGTGGGAACTCAAATGTTGGAGATGGTGATGTTTGCCTTAAACAATCCAACCCCCCCCTCCCTTCCCTCCCCCTCTCTTCCCTCCCCCTCTCTTCCCTCCCCCTCTCTTCCTGAGGTCGCTTAGCTAATCCATGACTAAGACCGCCTGCCCGAGTCGGAGCCTTTTTATTTTAGGTGGATTTTTTTTACTGCCGCGGTCCCGAGATGCGCTTGACCTCTTCGAGATGGATCTGTCAATGCTTCCACCGCCATCACGATCGCCATATCATCATTTCGTCGCCATTCCAGCTGGCATCTGTTGAATGGTCGCGAGTTGCTGCTGCTGCTGCTGCTGCTGCTAGCCATCGATCGCCGCATAATCCATCACCGCCGTGACTCTGTCCCGAGTTGGATGGAGCCTGCGCTGCTCTTCGCCGCGGCCTCGTCGGCCGGCTCGGACATGTGAGATGATGACATGACGAGGAACCCTTCTTCCTCGGGCAACGACCGATTCGCATCCAAAGCCGATCCAGCGCGCTTCCCTGCGCCGATGACAACGCGGGACGCAACGGCGCAAAGACCGACGCAGGCTCTTGTCTCCCCCCCACTTAAGACACCCACCCATCGGGCGCACCGCAGCGCACCCAAGCCCGCCTGAAGCCCGGCCCGGCGCGCCTCTGCACGTCTCCCTCGTCTTCTCCTTCTCTCTCTCTCTCTCTCTCTCTCTCTCTCTCTCTCTTCCACCAGCTTTCGCTCGCCATGGCTTCCGCTAGCCCGAGCAGCAGCGCGTACGGCTCCACGTTCAACCTGCCGCGCCAGACGGAGAAGACCATCGTCAGGATCCCCCAGATCCTGCCGCGCGAGCGCGTCTTTCCCATTCAGATCGGGGGCGAGCTGTTCAAGCTCTCAGGGGCCTCCATCTCGTCCGACGGTTCGTCGCAACGATCCCGCTGCATGCCCTTCCCGGGGCCTTGTCTTCAAATTGTCGCTCTTCTTCTCCTAAAGCGCCGTATGCTGACCTTGCCGTTGCAGCGCCCTCGTATTTTTCTCAGTATTTCCTTTGCCAGATCAAGGATGCGGAGAGCAGAGGGGAGGATGTCGGGTCGGCCATCAGGACGCTCTACATCGATCGCGATCCCGTGACGTTCCGCGACATCGCCCTGCATCTCCAGGGCTATCACATCCAGCCGCGAGATGGCACCCACTTTGTGCGACTCTTCGCGGATGCACAGTTCTACAACCGTATGTTTCTCACCCACGCATGGTTCAGCAAACAAGGTGGATGCTACCATCAACGGGGCGGGCCGCGATGATGATTACACGGATTGCTAACGGGACGCGCGATGCCATACAGTGCCCAAGTTGATATCCCAGCTCTACCAGGAGAGCATCTTCATCTCGATCGGACACCGCGAGTTCCAGATCCCCCGCGAGCTCCTCAACGACCCGGCCAACTCCCCCAACTACTTCTCGCTCGGGTTCGCCATGTTCTTCTCCCAGCCGGAAGACCTGTTCCCCGGTCTCGACCGCGAGGGCCTCCTGCGACCGCCCTCCATCCTGCCACCCTCGGTGCCGAACAAGAGCGCAAACACCTTCACCGACCTGCTGCGCCTGCTCCAGGGATACCCCGTCGATATCCGGGACGAAACCCACCGGCAGGAACTGCTCCGCGACGCGCGCTACTTCCACTTCAAGGGCCTGGAGCAGCGCCTGATCCCCCATTCCATCTCGTACAACCCCGTCCGCCGGCGCACCGAGATCGCGCTGCGCCTCGAGAACGTGCAGAAGAGCGGCATCTCCATCGCGCCAGGCAGACAAGGCAGCGTCGCCTCCCCCCCCCGACCGTGCCATAGATACGTCAACTACGCGCGGCCCTCCGTCGACGACCAGCCCGCGGAAATGATCCTCGAGATCGGCGGCAGCGCGACCAAGATCCACTTCACCGCCGACGGCCCGCGCGCCGAGTTCTTCCTCGACACCAAGGCGAGGATAGCGAGGCTGATGGAGGTCGTCGCCACGAAGCTCGAGATGACGCCCTCCACGCAGTCGCCGGGCCTGTTCATGCCGACCGCGGCCGCGGCCGCGGCGGCCGAGGCCGAGGCCCAGCCCATAGAGCTCGGCGACACCCCGCAGAGCGACGACTTCGTGCGCGTGGCCTTCGAGGACGAGTCGTCCGTCTTCCTCGACGGCGAGGACTACGACAGCCCGCTCGATGCCGCCCCCACAACGACCTCCGAAGCGAGCAATCCCCGCAAGAAGCGGCGCATCGATGACACCGGCGACAGTGACGCCGACACGGGCCCCGAGACTCGCACCGCGCCGCGCGAATGGGTCGTCAAGACGGGCCAGTGGCGCCTGCGGATCCAGGGCGCACAGCCCGAGAAATCTCTCCAGTGCGTGCTCGTGGCAGTCAAGCTCGACGCCGTGAGTTCGGGGCAGGGGAGGAACAAGGCGAGGCCATTCCTCGTGGGCTGAGGAATGCATGGCCGAGC
>NQYS01000001.1:3426607-3442222 GCA_003055955.1 Escovopsis sp. AC | reverse complement strand
CCAAATCCCCCCCCCCCCCCCAAAAAAAAAAAAAAAAAAAACCCTCTTCCCACCCTCTCCTTTCGAAATTCCCAGCCTGACACTCCTCTCGCACCACCAGTCCGGCCCCATGTACCTCACGCCCAAGGAGCTCTCCAAGTTCGACGGGAGCGACCCCTCGAAGCCCCTCTACATCGCCATCAAGGGCACCATCTACGACGTCTCCGTCAACCGCCGCATGTACGGGCCGGGCGGCTCATACGGCTACTTCGCGGGCGTCGACGCCTCCCGCGCCTACGTCACCGGCTGCTTTGCCGACGACCGCACCCCGGACATGCGCGGCGTCGAGGAGATGTTCCTGCCCATCGAGGACCCCGCGATCGAGGCCCAGTGGACCGACGCCGAGATGGCCGACATCAGGGCCGAGGAGCTGAGCAGGGCCAGGAAGAAGGTCGAAGAGGCGCTGACCCACTGGGCCAAGTTCTTCGCCAACAGCCCAAAGTACGACATGGTCGGGTACGTCAAGCAGGAGGAGGGCTGGTTGGAGAAGCTGCCCCGCAGGAAACTCTGCGCCCAGGCAGAAAAGGGGAGGAAGAAGCGGAAGCCTCGTTACGGCCCGGTTCAAGAGGCGGATGACGAGTAAAAAGGGTCTTGCTTGGAACATACAGGTGTACGACAATCGAGATCATAGAGCCGAGCCATTTTTGGGTTACTGGAGGTACTCATACTTTTTCAAATGTGAATATGGACACCATCACTTGCTCAGAAAGATATGCGTAACCTCTTTTTTTTTTTAAGTATCCAGCCATTTCTCAAGCGTGCCATTACTGTCGTAGACCACCTTTCCGTCACCAAGAAATGGCTGTCATTGTCATTATCGTAATTTTTTTTCTCTTTTGCTCTTTTGGCCAGGTCCTTCGCCTGCGCCATGCACATAATTCCACATCCCCGAAATTAGTTGAGGCCAACCTGAATGAGGGCAAAGACAGCAGTTCCCATGGCAAACAAAGAAGCGCTACCACTGAGGCTGGAGGCTCCGGAGATGACGGGGATGGTGCCGTTGTTGGCAGGGGAGGAGCCCGTAGGAGCAGCGGGGGCACCGTTACCACCAGCGGGGGCACCGTTGTCACCGCCAGCAGGAGCACCGTTGTCACCACCAGCGGGGGCACCGTTGTCACCGCCAGCAGGAGCACCGTTGTCACCACCAGCGGGGGCACCGTTGTCACCACCAGCAGGAGCACCGTTGTTGCCCGAACCGGAGCCGGAGCCAGGGTTGGAGCCAGAGCCGGAGCCACCGTTGCCGGAGCCACCGTTGCCGGAGCCACCGTTGCCGGAGCCACCATTGCCGGAGCCACCGTTGCCGGAGCCACCGTTGCCGGAGCCACCGTTGCCGGAGCCACCATTGCCGGAGCCACCATTGCCGGAGCCACCATTGCCGGAGCCGCCGTTGCCGGAGCCACCATTGCCGGAGCCGCCGTTGCCGGAGCCGCCGTTGCCAGGCGAAGAGGGGCAGGCATTGGAAACCTTGGCGGCCGCAGCTTGGTAGGCCTCGAGGGTTTGGTTCGATGTGCCGCACGAGCTGCGAGAATACATATCAGTATCTAGCTGAGGTGGAGGAGGTCGCGCAAAGGGCGCAGATCCTTGGCCCAGGAAAACTCACTTGGCGTTCACGGCCATGGACATGCCCTTCTGGCAGTGCTCTCCCACGCTGCAGAACAACCAAATGGGAGACTTGTCCGCGACAGTCAAGGTGTAGGTGGGGTAGTCGGTGGCGTTGCTAGCGACAGTGTACGTCTTGGACCTCGGGGTGCCGGGAAGGCGCCTGCAGGGGTTGTTGAAGCTGGACTGGACAACGTTGTGGGAGCCCGAGACGAATTGGAACTCTAGGACATCGCCAATATCCGCCATGATGTTGTTGGGCTCGTAAACAAGTGCAGCGCCGTTGGAGGTGGAGTTCCAGCCGACTTTGATTGTCTTGGTGACGGCTGTAGGGAACGAGTCAGCTTCGAGGTCAAGCGGGATTCATCGAAATGCGGGGGTTAGTAGTTTCTGTGACGAATTGAGAAACCACTCCCTCCCCTCCCTGAACATACCTTCGGCACTGCTCAAGAGAGCGGCCATGGCAACAGGTGTGTAGCGCATCTTGTAGGATTGCCTTCGAATTCTTTGATGATTCGTTCAATGAGCGTGGAAAAACAGTCCCTCCTTCAGGAAAAACGAGTGAGCAAGCAAATGCTGGTCAAGGAAAGCCGCTGTCTCGTGCGCTTTCGATATGCGAAGACTTCGATCGATTGAACGAGAAGAAAATCCTGGGGGGGGGGAGGGGAATCCGGAGGGAGTGGGATCGACAGGCTCTTAAGAATCCAGTTCCTCAGACCTTTCCCGTCGCTTTGAAGGGCGTGAACGTGGTGCCGGGCATTCTAGCCTTTCGCCCACGAGGCGGAGGAACAAGGATGCTTGTGTGGAGAGCACTGCTCGCATGCCAATTGCAATGGCCCTTTCCTGCATCCTTCGTACAGTAGTTTTAAACTTTCGGTACAAATGGGCATTCATCCGCAAGTTGCCCGAGGATCCTTGCTGGAGAGCCTCCCCGGAAGAACAAATAAGCTCTAGTTCAGAACTTTGCGTGCCGTAAGCCTGCATTCTGACTGGCCCAGACGAACACGAGTGGTTGACTGGGAGGAGGAGGTCGCGAGAGAGGGTCAGCACTACTCGCATCTCGTGCAAAATGCTAGATGCAAATGGGGTAGTGTAGATTTTTTGCTTGCTGAGTGAAGGCCACGGGGGGTCGAAAGCCGCGCTCTGTGATCGACCGGGCTGCCAGACAGTGCCCTTGATTATTCTCGTGAATCGTCATGGTGTTTGGCCGTGGCCGCGTGCATCGAGCAACATTCAGCTGGACCCCACCGACAGGGCCAATGACGATGGCCATTCGAGACGACCGAGACCACGTTTCCCCCCCCCCCCCCCGCCTGGCCCTATCGTCTACATAGGCGCGGCCACCCATGCTAGGCCTCGAGCTGCTCTGAATGACGTTGCGGCCCGATGCTCTCGTCTTCCGCATGGCGTACGCTTCTTGAGTTATTCGTAATCAAGGACGAGAACCAGTACGAATTGTGCTCTATTGGGTCCATCTTAGTGAGTCTCACACGTGGAGAAAAAGGCAGGAGAATGCAATGTGATACCTCGGTTGGTAAGATCAGCGTGACCAACCTCTCCCTCTGTTCGGAGTAATCGGTGCTCCTCCAAATAACACTGCAGCTTTCGCTTCATCCGGGACGGAGTCTTCCAGCTCAGCCGCGCTACAGAGTAGTTGACGCCTCCATCAACTATGAGAAGCAGGATCCGTCCGCATGTACTCCGTATGTACGGAGTACTCCGCGATCCGGACTCCGTGCGGAGTAAAGTACAGTATCTGTGTGCACGGATGGGCGTGATCGAGTCGATGCCCGGACTACGGGCTCGTGTGCGCCCTTTGCCCGAGGGGCCGAGACCAGGAAGAGGTTTGCCCAGCTCTCTCAAGCAGCTACCGGTCCTCGTACTCGTAGTAGACAAGTGCGCAACGAGGCATGTACGGTACTCCGTACTCCGTTTAATTGCGTGCGATGCGAGTCTCCGAGCGAGAGCTGAATGTGCATCATGACGAAACCCGAGAGTCGAAAGGGGCGCCCAGCACACGATCGATGCTTCGTGAAGAACCTTTGACATCAAAGATCCAGAAGCAGCTGGGGCGCAATCTTCTCCAAGTCCTCAACCTGTCGACCATGCCATTGCTCGTCAGCCACTCTTCCCGTCTGTCCCATGCTGCCAGGCTGACTCTGCCCTGTCTCTGTGGGAAGGACCACAACGAACTCGCGGCTCACTCACCTCAAGAAACCCTCCCTGCCTCTCCAGTGAAGCCCTTGCAATAGCCTCCCTGACGAAGATATCCATATACTTGCCGGCGGCCGCGTTGGCATCGCGCGATATGCGAGTAGAGTCCTTGGCGAAGAACTCGTGTAGGAGACGGGTCATCAAGTCCCTAGGGATCGTCTTCTCAGGTTCCTCCTTGTCGTCCTTTGCCGTCCGGGCTTGCGTCCTGTCATCACCATCACCATCGTCATCGTCGTCATTGTCATCACCATCATCATCTCCGCCCCTCCGTGCCCGCTCATCCGAAGAGGTGTCGAAGGGGTTGCTGGACTCCGGCTCCTCGTTCACGGGGACTTTCGTCTTGCGGGCCTTGGGACGGCCGCGACCCGCGCTATTTGTTGACTTTGGGCCCATCGCGATTCTCAAGCCACGGATGGCTTCAAGTAGTACGGAGTACGGAGTAGGTAGTTGCTTCTTCTGACAAGAGACCCAGCCACCACGTTTTCTGACGGCTTGGGAGAGATTGATCAGTTGCGTGAGGGAAGTGATGCGGACTGTCTCGAGGTCGGCACTCGTGCTGCGAGAAGACCTAAGGCGTCGGGCCGCGCGTGCCAGGAGGCTCCTGCTCAATTGCGTCAGTCGATGCGCGCTCCGCAAGGGTAAGTGCAAGTGCAAGTGCGATCTAGAAATGCGAGTTGCTGCTTCCGATTCTCGAACATTTGCTCCCTTCAATGATCCTGCCTTGAAGAACCTGGTCTGAAGGTCCGACTCACCTTCTGTGTCTCTCAGACGGCTGGATTGGCTGGATTGGCTTAGTAAGCAGCCCACTTGCGGCCGCGATCTGATCTCTCGGCCTCGACAACATCCAGAGACAAAAACCGCGCACGGTCGCATTTAACACGCACAAGTCACAACTACTATTAGTACTCTCTTCTTGCTGCACAAATCGTTTCATCTCAGTGGGATGAGTACATATGTCAGTGGTACCGGTAATCAAAGACATCAATCGGATGAATATCAAATGAACTTGGCGTAACTTCGTGCATTGTGTGTATAAATTACAGCGACCTAGAAAGCACGGCAGAGCCAAAACAACGACGACGCCATGCCGATACCGTCTAACCCGCAAAGAGCATTTGTTACACAGACCCAGGCCAGGAATATCATCTGATCCCAACTTGACCCAGTACCGTCACGGATACCGTCATCCCAATCCCCTTTTTTGAGAAGCTTAACCAGACGACGCCGATGCGATCCCATCTGGCCAATTACCATGCCATTTGCCGCGCCCAGCCGAGACGCGCAAAGAATCTATACGGGAACCATGAGGAACGTGGATTTAACCAGAGCCACCCTTGAAGGCCTTGCCGAAGAGGATGAGCTGGAGCTGGTCGTAGATGGACAGGACACCAGCACCGGCAACACCACGGAGGATGTTGGCACCGGCACCATTGAAGAGAGACTTGACACCGTTCTTGGCAATGATCTGGCGGGCAGCGTCGAAGGAGTTCTTGTACTTGACAGCCTCACCGGAAGTCATCATCATTCGTCGTCGGATAGTGTCCAGAGGGTAGGCAGCGATACCGGCACCGGTGGTGACGCACCAACCGAGAGCGAAGGAGGCAAGGAAGTTGTTGGAGAGAGAGCCGACCAGGAGAATGGGCTTGAAGGAGTCGTACATGCCGAAGTAAAGACCACGGTAGACGACGATACCAGCAACGGAGGGCATGAAACCACGGTAGAGACCGGCAATACCGTCAGAGGCGAGGGTCTTGCGGTAGACGTCGACGAGACCGTTGAACTGGCGCTCACCACCCTTCTTGGAGCTCTTGGCGTCGTTGGCGAGACGAGTACGAGCGTAGTCAAGAGAGTAGACGAAGAGCATAGAAGTGGCACCGGCAGCCTAGAAGATCGAGCATCGTTAGCGAGACAAGAAAAAAAATGGTTTGCTTGGCCCTTCGAATCCTCGACATTGCAAACATGGGGTCTTCAGAGGGAACATACACCACCAGAGGCAAGGTTGCCGAACATCCACTTGGCGTAACCATCACGGTCCTTCTTGTAGCCGAACATCTTCTTGAACTTGTCACGGAAGGCAAAGTTCAAGGCCTGGGTGGGGAAGTATCGGATGACGTTGGCAGTGTTACCACGCCAGAGGGAGAGGACACCCTCATCGGCAGCGGTGCGCTTGAAACAGTCGCCAATGCCCTTGTAGTGGGCGTCAAGACGGCCAGCTCTGATCATCTCATCCTGTAACGCAGACGCGGATTAGCACTCATTCCATCGCAGCGACGGCGATGCATTGCTGGGGAAGACATTGACTAACCTGGTTCTGGATGAGAAGCTTGACACGCTCGATGGGAGCGGCGGCGGTCTTCGAGACGGCGGCGGAGACACCACCCACTGTAGATTGAAGTCAGTCTGACTGTGACCGGTAGGTCAAGGACATTGTCGGCATCGAATGTCAATCGAGTGCTCGACTCGGCGTCATTCTAGACAATCGAAGAAACGTACTCAAGAAGTCGACCACGAAGGGCTGCAATAAACGGTCAGCGATCTTGCATCCATCCGCGCAAATTTTTCTTCTCCCCATCGTCCCGCGGCAGCACCACCTAGTCCAGGTGAAGAAGAGGATGGAGGCCGTCCATCAACCCATGAGTGATCATCATCTAGATATTCAAGAGGATGGAGCCGCAAGATCCAATTGAAGTGCTAGCAGATATGCCTCGCAGCGGGCTCTCCGTCTCGATGCTCTCTCCTTCTTCCCAGGACAGTAGGTGGACCACACAAACGGGCATCAAGGGCACCGACAAAAACAATAAAAAAAACATGGCTTGAGGTTCAAGGCAACATACCGGCATGCCCCAGATCAGTTCGGGCTTCTCAGAAGACATTTTGACCGTTGCTCACGCTTTCCCGAAAAGACAAGAAAGGATTGAGGGGAGATGGGAGGAGGGAAAGGAGGGAGAAAAAAAATGGTCCACGAGGAAGCGGCCCAAATAAATTCTGCACCGGACTGGGATCTGGAGGGAGGGGGGGGGAGGGAAAAAAAATTGCGGCGGGTCTGGACAGGAACCGCTTCCCTTCTCGCCCTTCCTTCCTGCATCGAGCGCGAACACCGAATATTTCCGGGGAAGACGCTAGCGCTGCCCGTTGCTTCCCTACAGGCGGTTACAGGCGCTAAATCGGGGGTCTGGGTCGCGGCTAGGGGCTCCTTTACAGGCTGCCACGACGCTGGAGGGGCCTGGACGGTACCTGACAGGTGCTACTCGAGACGCCGAGCGGATCAGCCAACCCCCCCAAGACTGCAGGCACTTCTCGATATACGGCCAGACACCGCGGTTGGAAAGTACCGGCTGTATGCGGTGTGTTCAATGTCAGTGGTTGCCTGAGGCCTCTTCGAGCTGAGCAGGGTCGGTGATCCCATCAACTTGGCTCAATGCCATTGCGCCCGCTTCATTACCTGTACTCGGGCCTTCTCTGAGGGATGATTCATTGATCAATGCAGTACTCCGCACTAATCAAATTGATATATCTTATGTCTACTCTACTCCGTGAAACATATTTTGATGGCTCCCATCTATGGCAGTGATGCTCGTCCATGGACTTCAAAGATACTCCGTACTGCTACGTACTCCGTAAGTGCTCCGAATGTACTCCGCATGTACTCCGTACTAGTGATTCGCATCGCTTAGTTTCAGGAAACGGGGCGCTGCTCGTCTCAGCTGGAAGTGCCAGCCCCGACGAGCTAATTTTTCCCGTCTCCTGACAATCCATTCTGGTACTCGTACGGAGTACGGAGTTATCCGTACACGAAGTACTAGAAGATGCCCTCCAGGAGCACCGAGTCCAGTTCTCGCGGCCAGCCGCCGGGCCCGGTTTGCTCCGAATGCCACACGAATGTGCGTTGGCAGGTGCCACCTGTTTTTCTCTCGCGCGGGCGCTCCGAGCCAGAGGCCCGTCGGATACCGGTACAAGCCACAATGGATGAGCCTCATTCCTGGCGTCACACGAGTTCTACCCGTACGAGAGGTACGGAGTACTACTACCTGTACTCAGGGGGTCGTACGAGAACAAGCATGACTTCCTCCTCAGATTGCTGCTTGGTATGCGAGGTATCAGGATACACATCTCTGGGCATTCCTCGAGACTCTTTTACGGAGTACGGAGTACATGGAAACAACCGTTTGATCTCTTGCAGACTGCCTTGGCATCAGTCCTAACCGAGGAACAGAGACAAGCCCCAAGATCCGAGGATGACTAAGCACCAGCCACGTTTCACCCGCGCCCTGATCGACAACACGATCGCCTCATTTTCTGGCTCCACTGGCATTGGGAGATCGCTATTCCCCAGAACGACTCCTGGGCACTCGTGCAGGAAGAAGCACGATGCATGAGCAGGTGGCTCTACATATTCGGACAAAACGGAGGCTTTCTGCTGAAGCCCCTGAAAGTAGCATCTCCATACGTGCAAAGTTCACCAATCTCGCTCCACGAATGGCGACCTGTGAGGCATAAATGGATACGACTCCTTGAGGTTATTGTTCCCAGCTTGTGCGTGAAGAAATACCGGTTCTGGTCGATCCGCACAAGATGGATCCGCCTGGGGTTTCCGTTCACGACTGACCGTGTAGAGAACAGTAATCACCCTCGACATGTGATGCTGCGAACAGAGAGGCGTCTACGGAGTACATATAGTTGGAGTGTGTCTTTCGGTGAATCTTGCCTTTATTCTGAATGATCGAATCCGACTACCACCTCGATTTCTTCCTGGCCTCCAGGTGGAACCAAGACCACAGGGTGATCGGCCGAACGCGGTGGATCGCGGATCCCCAACTGTTCTGGGAAGCAGGAGCCGCAAGATGCCAAGTTGCAGTCATTGATCACTTGGATCTGCGAGCATAGGTAGGGAACAGCGCTTTCAAGACAGGCTCTTGCGAGATGATAGAAGCAGCCGATGACGCAGAGATTGGCATCCGGCAGCAATGACATCCGCACTCGCGTGGTTGTCGGAGAAAGACTGGCGCCGTGTCACAAGATAGGTACTCATCGAGGGGGGATCGCGCATCGCCAAGAGCTGACACTTGACAATGTCACCGAGAGTGCGAGTTTTTTTGTCTTTGTATTGGTTTTTTGTTCATTTGAAGATCTGCATTCCCATACTGTATGCTCAGGGGTTCCCGATCCCAAGGTACGTAAGACCCGTCATGAAAAGCGTCCCATCCAGGCGTTCTTCGCCTTGCACCATCAATCCATGCTGCGGCCGCTTCTCTTTTAAGACCAACCAGACGCCAAATGCAAAATCTCGGAAATTCCCATGAAGCCGATTTAGGCACCCTCGCCAATGGCACGAGCTGCGAGACTGTTAGCGACCGCTGCGAAACCTCCAACCCCGACCCTCCTCCTTCTCCTCCCCCTTCTTTCTGGGCGTGGGGAGCCATACTGTAGATCTTCATCTTGGAGTGAGTGATGACGGGCTTGACGATTCCCTTCTCCTCGAGGTCCTTGAGGCACTGTCGGGCCAGAGATCCGTTGATCTTCATTCGGTCGACGAGAATGGCGATGGTGACGAGGCGCCAGGACTGGACATCCTTGTAGAGCTTCTCCGAGGTGGTCTTGTCGAGGATGACGGCGTGCTGGGCCTTATCCTTGGTCTTGCCCTTGGACCACTTCTTCTTTTGCTTCTTTGCTCCAGCAGCGGGCGCCTATATTTTGTCATCGCAGACGCGAGGAAATCAGCATCGTCGCCTCTCATCATGCCTTGGAGGGAAGACCGCGCGGGGTCCCGCCGGCGTCGCCCGCGGGCGCCGCGAAACCTGATGCTGTCACCAACATACCATTGTGTCTTGATGTACTTGGTGGTCGACGACGGGGAGTGTGGAGGATTAGGAATTTTTTGGCGATACACTTAAAGCACTCCCACTTGAACCAACCTCGCCTCGCGCCACTCAGAGCTCGCCAGGGCAGCCGTGCCCTAACGGGTTGTGGGTGGCCGGTACGTACCCATTCTTCCGCGCCGCCTGATTCGCCCGCGCGGCACACCACCAAAATTTCCCACTCCCTCTGCCGGGCCAGCCCACTTATCGACACTCTCTCGAAAAATCACATCTCGACATTGTGCAATCCTAACCCGCAGTCCCGCCAGAACCGGAATCCCCTCCCATTCTTCGACTGCAACTTAGCCAAGATGTCTGACGGCGGCGAGATCGACATTGAGACCTCTGGCGTCTCCGACGTCCTCCCTAGAGATGTTGTCAAGGAGGTTGGCAACGTCAAGCTCTTCAACAAGTGGGACTACGATGTCGAAGTCCGCGACATCTCCCTGACGTACGTTCTCTGAATCGCGAGGCTTGGAATTTGAATTTGTCTTCTTCGGCGAGAGAAAAAGGTGGAAAGGAAAGAAAAGACGAGAGCACGAAAGCGACCTGAAAGAGCGAGGGAATCCGAAACGGGAAAGACGGGCTCCTTCGGAATCGATCGCAAGAGAAGACGAGCAGAGAAAAAAAAGGAATAAGACAAGAGAAAAAAAGGCCATTTGCTGATGATAGATGATTCGGTCAATACAGCGACTACATTTCCCTCCGAAACCCCGTCTACGTCACCCACTCCGCTGGCAAGTATGCCGTCAAGCGATTCCGAAAGGCCAACTGCCCCATCATCGAACGATTGACCAACTCCCTGATGATGCACGGCCGCAACAACGGAAAGAAGCTCATGGCCGTCCGAATCGTCGCCCACGCCTTCGAGATCGTACGCTCCCCCCCCTTGCTCCTCCTCCTCCTGCCCTCGCGCCCCCTTTTCGAACCACTCCGGGACGAAGAGCCGCCGCCGAGGGGCGCCACCAGATCGGACGTGGAGCGTTGTGCTGACCAGTGGGACCCTCCTTCCTCCCAGATCAACCTCACCACCGACCAGAACCCCATCCAGGTCGCCGTTGACGCCATCGTCAACTGCGGTCCCCGCGAAGACTCCACCAGAATCGGTTCCGCCGGTACCGTCCGACGACAAGCCGTCGATGTCTCTCCCCTCCGAAGAGTCAACCAGGCCATCGCCCTGCTCACCACCGGTGCCCGCGAGGCCGCCTTCCGAAACGTCAAGTCCATCGCCGAGTGCTTGGCCGAGGAGCTCACCAACGCTGCCAAGGGTAGCAGCAACTCTTACGCTATCAAGAAGAAGGACGAGCTGGAGCGTGTCGCCAAGAGCAACCGATAAACAGTCGGCGGCGCGTGGAATTGGCGAGAGGGGACTCTTTTCTTGGCTGGACGGAGTGTGGCTTTTTCGGCGTGGTTCAGGCATCTTTGAGAATTGCATTTTGCGTTCGGGTCTGGGAAAAACGCGGATATGGATTGTCACATACGATGATAACTCTTGGAGTCTAAATAAAAAAAAATGCCTAGACTCACCAAGAAAGAAGGCGCATGAATCACGCTGCACAGTGTCCATAGATCTCGCCTGGTGACATTTAATGCATAGGGAAGGGGGCAACGTTTCAATTTTCTTTTCTCAAAATAATTAGAGGTCAATAGAGGGATATCCGGTCTAAGCAGTTTGATGGCTTAACGCTTTGGGCTTTCTCGATTCCTGGCCCCGTGAGGGTCCCTCTCATCCATGGCGGAGAAATATCGAACTGATATCTGGCTCTAGATATGGATCTTCTTGTTATCAATCGCTAATCGCTGGAACATGCCCACGTGCTCGATACCCTCTTCCCACCAGACTCCCATGCCCTCATCGACCTCGAAGCCCCACCTCCTCCAGAGGTCTGCGACCTGCACCTGGGCGTGGACGCAGACGAGGCCCTCCCACTTGGGGACCTCGGCGTCGGTCGCGGCGCCCATCTGCTCGAGCCCCAGCTCCTTCACGCTCGGGTCGAAGTAGGACGGGTGGCCCCTGAGCCAGTCGAGCGTCGTCCTGACCAGGAGGCCCGCGAGGTGGTTGCCCCGAAAGTCCCTGTGCACGGCTAGCCGGCCGAGCTTCACGTACGGCTCCTTGCCGTTGTGGAAGGTCGTCGGCCTGTCCGGGGCGTATGACTTGGTCGGCCCTGGCCCCCCGCTGGCCTCAAGCCCGCCTTGTCGCCCGGCTCCCCCGGCAGTCCCGCCGCCGCTTTCCTCGAGGACTCCGGCCCAGTACCTGCCGTTGGGCTTGGGATGCGGCTCGTGCGGGAACGGGACGAGGCGGATGGTGCCAGCGGGCGTGGTGCGGGTCGAGCTGCGCCTCGGCTGGAGGACGTTGCCGCTGTCGTCTCTGACCTCGGCGACGACCGTCTTGTTGATGCTGGCGTAGACGACCCAGTGGCACGACCGGGAGTCGTCGGTGTCGAACTCATTCTCAGCGGGGACGTCCTGCTCCTTGACGAAGACCTCCTTGCGGACCTCCATGGCGTCGAGAAACGTCTTGGGGATGGAGGGGAGCTGGTCGTCGTCAGAGGCACCGACGCGGTAACCCTCCAGCTTGGTCGGCTCAAGGAAGCCGATGAATGGCGTGCCCATGGTGATGGATGTACCGTAGATAGTAGTGGGACGTAGTAGAGGAAGAGAAGGCAGAAAGGGGGCAGCGAGGTGTTTCCCAATGCGATGAACGCTCGGGTCGCCCTCTGCGGCCAGCCGTTCAGGGCGTTTAGGAGAGTGTTGGGATGGCGAGTGAAGCTCAATTCTTCCTCCGTGTGAATGAGTCGAATGGCACAGAAGGCAGAGGTCAACTCTCCAGTGTGTCTTGGACTTGGCCTGCCAACGTCTGGAAACTGTTTAGGGAAGAATTAGCGCAGGATCCCCAAGGGTCAGGGCAAGGATTGTAGGCATTGGATGTTACCAATTCAAGATGTGAAGCGTATCTTCCCTCGGACGGCTTGTGGGAAGCAGAGGCATTGATGACTGATCAGACGCTACTCCGTACGGAGTACTCCGCATGTATGTATGTCGACTCGAGCATCCCTCCTTCGGACCGAGTCAACAACTCGAACGAAGCGTTCGTCACACCATTTGAAGCTTGAGACGTGGTGCATCGCGCTTACGTAAGGCGCCGGTCACGGCACGAGACGGTCCCGCGGCTGGCACTTTCCAAGGTTTTGTTTACTTCTCGGATGGATCACGCTGTTTTCGACGAGCAGCGCCGCGATTCCCTTCTTCGTTGATGAGAAGCCTCGACGGGCTTAGGTGCGCGTCCGGAGCAATGCGCTTTTCCTATCGAGGTCAAAGCCCGAGCGGGCCGTCCGCCGAGGACCCCAACATGATGGACGACGTCACGAAGGATCCAACCCGCCACAGCATGGCACCAGAGATGGGGTCGGCATCGGCATCTCCCTCGCCAGGGTTCCGTCCGGTGCAGCGGGACGCATGAATGGAGGGGTTCGCGCGCCCTCGGTCTGTGAAGTGTCCAAATGCAGAGATCACTGGCGTATGCGGAAGGACGAAGGACCCTTGGGACGCAATGCCACGCTGTGTACGGAGTACGGAGTACCCCGTATGTACATTGGCCCCGAAGCACGGCGGTGCCTGTGCGTTTCGAAAGGGGATAAAGTCGAGCGTGGTACGGAGCACGGAACACGGGCCCACGGGGTACAGACGCTCTGTCAGACCCTTGGCGGGAGGATGGCGTTCCTGATGGTCCGCGAAACATCGTTTGGGGCTCAAGAGGGAGGACTCGTGCTCAGTGCTCACTGCCGGCTCCTGGTATGCCAGGAATCCTTATGGGCGGAATGGATCAAAGGCTTCGACGGAGGTCTAATGCAGGGGCTCCCACGATGGCTCTACATACATACCTGTAGCCGTACACACAGGTAGGGAACCTCGGCATCCCTGGCATTGGGGGCACAATTCACGAAAGCAGAGCGGCGTCGATAAGCGATACGTTTGTGAGGGACTGCTCCGGACAAGATCGACATCCCGGGGTGTCAGGTGTTGCGGTCCGGATGGGTAGGTATTCATCGCACAGGTGTGTCATATGGGTATTCCTGTCCGAAGGCGGATATCCCTTACTCTGGGGTCTGGCGCGAGTGAAAAAGCAAGAGGACAAGATGCGGGGGGGCTGAGATGGACTCGGCCATGGCAAATGGAATTTGGGACCATTTGTATTGTATGTACTAATGCACGGAGTACGAATACAGGACCATGTTGGATGAGATTTCGAGATCTCCTTGCGCCTCCTGGGCCCAGGGCCACCTCGCAAGCTGCGTCAGTACTCTGTGCTCCGTACCTGCAGGAGGACCGTGGATACGACGTCTCCCTCTCTCTTGGGAGAGCAGGATTTCCATTGGCAGATGGGTTCTGGAGGCATATGGCATGGAAATGCCGGTGGACCCAGGGGCACATGAGAAATGCAGGGCTGTTTCCCGTTGCGTCCTAGCAGCTGCGAGGCATGTCGGGATTCAGGAACCAGGAGCCGAAGGGCTTGATCCACCGGAGGAGGGGTTGGGGGGGGGGGGGAGGACTCTCTCGATGTTCCTGGACGCAGCGGCTCGCGGACACAGTACTCTGTACTCCGTACTCCGTACATACAGCCTGCAGCGTCGAGCAATCTGCATGAATGCCAGCCAGGGACCCGGCAGCCATGGCAATTCCAGGAGATGAGCACGGAGAACTCCGTGTTCACTCCGAGCTCCAGTTTTGTTTCCCTTGGGCAATGGGTTTGATCGGTTGACCTTTGGGACGACGCGCATGGGCGCCACGCGCGTCTCGAGCTTGCTCGCCACAGCGGGCGTCAAAAGGAGGTGGAGGGTGGGAGGAGGAGGATTCAATGACTGTTCCATCGATCGATTGCCTGTGGGTAATTTCAATAATTAGTACGGAGTACGGAGTACATACATAATAGGCGCCGTCCCCCACCCGCTGCCTCCCGGTCGGCGATGGTACATACGGAGGACCAGTACCTGTATGCATGTACTATGTATGTATGCGCGCTCGGGGCGCGGATCAGTTTCTGTGCTGCAGCCGTGTTCGGACCGGGAGGTGAGACTCTGTTGATCGTGATATCGACGCGCACATCATGGGGCCGCGAGAGTAGAAGTTGAGGTTGAAGTTGAAGATGCAGTTTTTCGAGATGTTTGATAAACATGCCTTTAATCTCTGTGGACAAAGTTGCTACCCTGTAAGCCGAGCTCTCGGATCAGATTGATTGCAACCGGCAAGCCGCAGACAGACATTGATGCGACCACTTTGCGTTTGACGGATCGATTGACAGCAAGCCGGCGACCAGCCGAGATCAATATAACCAAACGCCTCACGAGGGAATTGATCAATCAACCCTTTCCCTGACGTTTGAAGCTCATGTCGGCAACGAGTCGTCAAAGAGCTTCGAGCATGGATGATGGAACTCGAGCGGTGCCGGTGCGAGCTCGCCGTAAATTGGCTCCCAAGTACCGATGTAGCGGGCTCCAGGTGCAAGTTGTTGCACCTTTAGCGTGAATCATCGCCTAAGTACAGGCAGCATCCCGCTGCGGCACCCGCCATGAGCTGGAAGGTTTAGGTGCTGACCTCCAATGTTCTCCGTACCGGATCTCGCCTGGGGGTCACATACAGGTACTCCGTACGGAGTACTCCGTACACCGTACTACAGGGAGAGGTACCTGGCAGGCTCACCTGTACGGAGTACTAGGAGGTGCCTCGAAACGGAGTACGGGGTACGGAGTACGGAGTATGGGGAACGTGCTCCCAGGGAAGCAGCGACCGCGGGTTCCTCCCCGAGGCAGGAGTGCTCCGCGGTACCTGCCTCGACCCATTGATTGATCCATCAACCAATTCCACTCACTTCAATGATTGATTTCTCTTCTCCCCACCCCCCCCCCCCCCC
>NQYS01000001.1:3396755-3426582 GCA_003055955.1 Escovopsis sp. AC | reverse complement strand
CCCCCCCCCAAAAAAAAAAAAAAATCAATATCCACCACAATTTTCCCTCTCGCCTTCATTCACGCTGCTCTTCGTCCTTGTAATCCTGCCCGTCTTCGATTTCTTTTTCTTTTTCTTCCTTCTTTCCTTCTCGTCCCGTCGCCATCTACATACTCGGGCGTTGCCTTATGGCCTTTTAATCCATCAATCCATTCTTTTTCTTCCGGCTTGCAGTGACCCCGAGTGCCTCGACCGCGCCGTCGCAATGCCAATTCCCTTCCCTTGAATCCAGCAGCCCCCCCTCCATCACACGCACGCCTCCTGTACCTTTCTTGTCTTGTTTGCTTCAGGGGCTGGCGACGCTGCCATCCATATCGACCCAGGCTTTTTTTTTCCCCTTCCCACGTTCTTTCTTGCGAGCGACTCTCTCTCTCTCTTCCCCATACACGTGGTATGTCACCCGAGATATGAGAGACCGCTCCTTTTTCCCCTGTGTTTTCGTGTTTTCTAGAAGCTCCTTTCACCCTCTTGGGGTTGCATCGCTGAATTCAATCCCCAACGACAACAGGACCAATCCCCCCCCGCCGCCCCCCTTTCAGGCGTAACGACGACCTCGCGAACCCTCCCTCGCCGCGTTTCACCTTGATGCGTCCGCAACACCCGGCTGCCAGCGCACTCTCTCGTCGAGACAGCAACTCGCTGTGCATCTTAGCCTTCAACTAATTCCCACCTCCCCCTCCCTTCTCTCAACCCGGGCCGCTTCTACTCTGAAACACGAAACTAGGAGTCTCAATGCCCTGGCAGCCGCTCCCCCGTATCGCCTTCGCCATCGCGACCTACCCCTTCCCGGCCTCGAGTCCCGCCGACCTCCCGCTTGAGATTGGAGATGAGCTCTACATAATCGAGGAGACGCCAGATGGCAACTGGCTGCGCGGCTACCTGGTCGCGCCCCCGAGCCTTCTGGCCGGCCTGACGTCCGTCAAGGGGCAGACGCTCGAGGCTCGCGTCTTCAGCGGCATCTTCCCCCGCAGCTGTGTCGAGGTCCGGGAGATGCTGGGCGAGTCCGAGCACGGCGACAGCGACGATGTGGCGAGCGACGGTGCCGGCGATGTGCGGTCCGCCAGTGACTCCGCCAAGAGCGGCATCACCGGCGTCTTCGAGCCCGGCAAGAAGTCTTTCCACGACAAGGCAGGCAAGTGGAGGAGGCCTCTGAGGGACCTTCCGAACGGCGTATCCGGCAACCTCTCCCTTCCCGTCATGAGGGACCCCGCCCTACCCCGTCCTGCGGCGCCCGTGCCCATGCTCAAGATCGGCGACGAAACCCCTACCTCGGCCGACGAGCCCTTGATTGACGAGATCGCTTCCTGCCTTCGAGAATGGCACTCGAAAAACCTACACGAGCTCCTTCTTTCGCGCCAATACGCCAAACTCGATGAGCTCTCTCGACTCGTCGCATCATTGAACCTGCATCGTCAGCAATTCCTCCACAATGTGCTCACCTCTAATGAATATGAGCAATTGCGCGAGAAGACCGTCTGGGACCTCGTTCGCGTCAACAAGCTCTGCGGCAGCGAGGTCATTGTTCGCGACCCCATGGCCCGCGGTCGCGTCTTGACCGGTGACGACTCCGTGGTGGACGTCACCAATCTTCAGTCCGTCATGAGCCTGTTGGAGGAGCCTCCTCTGCCCACAGTCGAGACGTCGACCCTCAACCATCTGCTCATGGAGGTCAAGGGTTTTGCGGGGGCCTCGACGGAGGAGACAGGCCTTGTCATCTACCTTGTCAGCAAACCGCAGTATGGCAAGGCATCGAGCCTCTCCGAGTACTTCACCATAGATATCCCAGCAGGCGGCTCGATCAATGGCCTCGCACAGAGCTCGGGCACCAGGACTCTCTTTACCGACCTCTCGGCACAGGACATTGGCGACGTCCCTTCGGTCGACTCCGAGCTGTATCTCGTCGTCAAGATCCTGGCCTCACAGCACATCGTGATGCCTCGTCCTGTTTCTCGATCGGGCACCAACGACAGCAACTTCTCAAAGGAGAAACCGAGATCACCCACCGTCGGAGGAGGCAAGACGTCAAGAAGAAGCTTGATGTGGGGCAGCAAGAGCCGAACCGCCTTCTCTCGGGGCAACGGCGTGAACAAGATGGATTCGGTTTCCGAACAGCAGGAGAATCGACCTTCGACCAGCCGCCTCGGCAGCCAGGACTCCATGTGCCGCCCACCGAGCACAGCAGGCTCCAAGAGTCAAAGCGGAGCGAGCACCGAGGCCACGCAGGCCGTCCAGAGAACCGTCGGCGTCGGCGTCTTGAAGCTCAACTCCATCATGAAGCAGGAGGACGAGGTCGAGCAAGTCGTCAACATCTGGTCACCGACACCGAGGTTCCCCATCGACAGGGACGAGAACGAATTCGACGGGCTGATCCGCGAACTGATGACCAGCGCTTCGGGCCACTTTGAAAGATCGAGGAGGGGCGAGAGAATGCAAGTCTCGCTCCGCAAGTTCTGCTACCAGGATGCCGACGAGTTGATCAAGGCTACGCCCACGATCCTTTCCGGGGTCTCCCAGACCACCAGGATAGGTTTCTCCGGAGCGCCGACGAAGCCCAGGTCCGACATCTACCTGACCCTCAACACAGCAGCCTTGGCCAGGCAGCACCTGCTGTCCAGATACGGGGCCAGCCCGACGAGCATCCCGAGCACAATCCACGGCCAGAATCTGCAGGTCACCTTGGAGGTCCGGAGGAGCTCGGGCGAGAGATTCGAGAAATGCATCTTTGCCTCGTCCAACACGGAGGGGTTGACGACCTTCAAGTCCTCTGTGGCCGAACGGGGCGAGGCGTGGAATCAGACGCTCCGACTTTCCCTGGCGGCGGAGGACGTCGCAGGTGCCCATGTTGTCATGTTCTTGTCCGATATGCCCAACCCTCCGTTTGCGGTCGCTCACATGCCGCTCTGGGAGGACAAGGCCTTCATTTGCGACGGATCACACGGGCTCTTGCTTTATAAGATAGATGAGTTCACCTCCACACCCCTTCCAGGCCCCTCCGGGAAAGGTGGGTATCTATCCGTCCCATGGACTCCCCGTGGAAAAGACGAGCGCTCCGCCGAAGTGACTGGACCCCTTGCTGTGATGCTTGCCGAGACGTTCCTCTGCAGCACCAGATTTTCTCAAGACAGAGTCATCCTTGGAGTCCTGCGGTGGAAAGAGCTGCCAAAGGATGATATCCCTGCAGTGCTCAGACAGCTGATCTTCGTACCGGAGATTGAGGTCGTGAAGCTGCTCAGTGACGTTCTAGATGGCCTCTTCGGGATCTTGGTCGAGTTCTCGGGCAACGACGAACTCGAAGACTTGGTGTTCACCGCTATAGTAAGGGTCCTTGGCATCGTTCACGATAGGAGATTCAACCTGAGTCCCCTTGTGGATCAGTACGCCGAGACGCAGTTCAACTACCCCTTCGCCACACCCTGTTTGATACGATCTTTCACAAGGTTGCTCAAGAACCCGACAGAGCCGGATACTGCGCGCAAGCTACGTGCTACCTTCAAGGTTGTCCGACATATCCTCAAGTTCATCACCCAGTCTCGAAATCAGCAAAAGGCGAAGGAGGCCGGAATAGGGATCACTTCCAATGCCCAAGGCTTTACTCGAAGCTTGCGATCCATCTTCAAAGCCCTCGATGAGATGATGAGGAGCACAGCCCCAGTCCTGATCGGCAATCAAACCCTGGCCGTACAGCATTTCCACACATGGTTGCCTGAGCTGACAGGTCTCCTCACGACCGAGGAGATCCTGCACATTGCCATCGACTTTATGGACTCGTGCATTGACGTCAAGGGAAAGCTGATCATCTACAAGCTAATCCTCATCATCAACTATTCCAAGCTCGACCTCTTTGCTCACCCCGACCAAAGGTCAGCGCTCAGTGCCAACACCGTCCGCTGGATTTCTCCTCACTGGGGTCACACCGAAGATGTCAGTGACCAATGGAGAGAGCAAGTCCGCTTGTGCTGTTCAGTCCTGTCGAGCCAGATCGACTTCCTCGGAGCCGAGATTCCCGACCACATCCCAAACATTGTCGACTCCTATCTATCGATCCTGGGATCGCCCAAGAAGGCCACGGCGAAGCTTTCGCTCCTGTTCCCTTCCTCCTATCCCTTCCCCACGAGGATCATGCCCGATGAGTCCCTGTTCGACGAGGCCTTGGCCGAGTTATCGGCCGTTCTCTCTGCTGTGTCGAACTCACCCTCCGGCCTCCAGCTCGAGTTGGCAGACAATGATCTCACCTCGCTCCTCGAAAACATGCTGAGGGTGCAGATGAGCATCCTCGTCGGCGAAGCGTTCCCGTCCGGCTGGCTGAGCATTCATATCTTCCACCACAAATCCACAATGCGCATCCTGCAGTATCTTGCCACGATCATGCTGGATTCCTTCCTGCCGGATCCCGATGAGGCCGAAACCTTCAATACAGAGCTATGGAAACTCTTCTTCACCACTCTCCTCAAGCTCGTCGGGAGTTCCTCGCTGGCCCTGGAAACATTTCCAGAACAGAAGAGGAGGGCCGTCTGGAAGATTGCCGGGGACGTGCGCGAACATGGTGCTGATCTTCTGCGAAGGACGTGGGAGGCCATCGGGTGGGAGACCAGCCTTGATGAGCTCAACCGATACGGCGTCAGCAAAATTGGTGGCTACCAAGTGCAGTATGTCCCGACTCTGGTCGGGCCTATTGTTGAGCTGTGTCTGAGCGTTCATGAAGGACTCCGGAGAATGGCGGTGGAGGTGCTGCAGACCATGATCGTCAGTGAGTGGACGCTCAGCGAGGACTTGTCTGTCGTCCAAATGGAGATGATCGACTCTCTAGACAACTACTTCAAGTCGAACCCCCTCACAGAGAGCAGCCTTCAAAAGCTTTTTGTTGCCGAGTTACTCGAGCGTTTCCAGCCCCTCTCCGAGATGCCCGACGAGCCTCTGTACGTCGCCTTGCGTGAGCTCGTCGGTATGGTCGATGAGTTCCTCGACCTGCTTGTCGCTGTCCACAGCGGTGACGGTGATGGCGAAGCGACCAACATCATCAATCGCCTTCGACTTATGGAGTTCTTGCGAGATATGCAAAAAGAGGAGATTTTCGTCCGCTATGTTCACCAGCTTGCGAACATCCAAGCCGAGTCTAGGAATCACACCGAGGCCGGGCTGGCACTCCGTCTCCACGCCGATCTGTACGACTGGGACCCTATCGGTACGACTCCTGGGCTGATCGATCCCGAGTTCCCAGCGCAATCGCCATTTGAACGCAAGGAGAGGATCTACTTCGACATGATCAAGCATTTCGAGGATGGAGAGTCGTGGAGCAATGCTCTCACTGCTTACAAGGAGCTCCAAGCGCAGTACGAAACCAACACGTTTGATTTCGCCAAGCTCGCGCGGACGGAGCGCGCCATCGCTTCCATCTACGAGAAAATCGCCAAGACGGAGAAGATCATTCCCAAGTACTTCCGAGTGGTCTACAAGGGCCTTGGGTTCCCCTCGTCTGTGCGTGACAAGAAATTCGTCTACGAGGGGCTCCCCAACGAACGAGCCTCTGCCTTTACAGATCGCATGCAGGAGCAATATCCATCTGCCCAGATCATCACTGCGGGAGATGTGGACGAGCTTGAGGGTCAATTCCTGGTCATCTCAGCCATCACGCCTCATCGTGACCTGTCGCATCAGGTTTTCCAGAGGGCTCGTGTTCCTCAGGTCATCCGCGACTTCCTGGTGTCGTCTCACCCGCAAGTCTTCTCTGTGACAACGAAGCGTAACACCGCTGGTCCTGTCCAAGATCACTTCGCCGAGAAGAAACTCTTCACAACGGCGGAGCCATTCCCGACCATTCTCAGGCGAAGTGAGATCGTGGATTGCTGCGACTTGCGGTTGAGCGCCCACGAGACGGCGCTGGAGCGCATCGTGCGCAAGACTCAAGAGATGACTCTGCTGGAGCGTCGTCTGGCAGACGGCGAGGAGCATGTCGCCCAGCAGCTCATGGATGCCGTCACCATCTCGGTCAACCCGGCATCAGACAATAGCGTTTCCAAGTATCGCAAGTTACTGCCAGAGCCCCTTGCTCTTAAGGACGAAGACGATGGAGAGCTGGAAGAGGAGATCGAGCTCGAGCCTCAAGACACGGCGATCAAGATGTCTCTCGTAGACCATGCCATGATGATCAAAAGATGTTTGGCACTTTTCGCACGAAGCCCGATTGACAAGATCTCCCGAAGACACCAAGAGCTCTACGGCTGTAAGTTGCGAAGTTTTAGATTTTTTTTTTCATTATTGCCTGCATTGGCTGTGAGTTTCCTTCGTGCATACTAACATTTCTTTGCAGATTTCAAGATGACATATGCTCCCGAGATCGCCCTCTTTGCCCCACCTCAACTGGCCATCCGCGAGCCTGTTTCCACGCCTTCCACCATATGGCGAGGATCCATGATGCCTTATGACCGTGGCCACCAATGGAGCGGCATCGCCATCCCCTTGAACGGCGTCAAGGCCGAGGAGGCGGCTGTCATTCGACAGGTCCAGCCGCGCCAGCGGGCGACCCGGCTGAGTTTCCTGGGCAGCAGGAGAAAAGAGAACGATGATGGCTCTGACCCCGTGACTCCACTGAACGGACGATCTGAATCGGTTCACACGCTCAGTCCCGGCAGGGACAACTCCGCGCCTATCCAGAAGCTCCTTCGATCATCGTCCATGGAGAGCGGCCGCGGCGAGCACACTTCCGAGAGGAGAGGCAGTTCTGGCGGCAGAGTAAGCTTGGACGCGTTGTCGCGCGATGACGTGGCCCTCGACAAGGAACCCGGCGTGGCAAAGATGGGGAGCGTGAGGAAGAGGTTCAGCCTGCTCAAGCTCGGGATGAAGACGACAAAGAGCAACACCATGGTCAGCGTGGACGAAGAATAACCCACCCATCAACCCCCCCAAATCTCCCTCCTTCTCTCATTCACTCTGTCTCCCATCTCTATTTCCTGTTTCTTTCTCTCCTCTCTTTGTCTCCTTGTCTCCTTGTCTCCTTGACTACATCGCGTTCCAATGAAGTATCATGGCTGCTCCATGATGGGTCGAAGCCTTGGGTGTCTCGAAAAATAATGAAAAAAAAGGGGGGCGCGAGGTCTCTACGATACCAACAACATACTGTTACACCGACGAAACGAAACAAAAGAACACAAAACCCCTCACACATATACACAAAGCACACACTCACGCCCGCAAAAGAGGGGGAGAGGAAGGCGATGAAGAGAACGGCTCGATGAATAAGGCGGCACCCTTGGGACAGGCTTTCTTGGGAGGGGACACGGTTGATACACTCTCCTTTTTTTTCTCTTTTTCTCTCATACCACCCATTCTCGTTTCCCCCCTTTCCCCCCCGTCTCCTTTGTTCTCCTTTGTGTTTCCGAACCACTGCGGCTGCTACAACATCAATGAACGGCTCTTGCTATTTTCGCTTCTTGTCCCTCCTTATCCCCCACGCTGCTTCTTCCTCCTTCTTCCACTTACGGTCGCATATAGGCTTCTTCTGTCATGTCTTTTAGTGTTGCTCTATATTTTTTTTTATTTTCTTTCCCCCTCCGTATTTCTTTTTTTTGTTGCTAGCCGCATCATTTGTTCACAGCCTGGTGTTCTGGATACAAATAACTATTATTCTGGTCATGGCTATGCGCTCAAGGCCTCCCCGCGTCCGCGTTCATTTTGTGTCACAAGATCCTTCGTCTTCGCCTTCGTCATCGTCATCGCCTTTGTCATCGCCTTTGTCATCGCCTTTGTCTGAGCCTTTGTCTGAGCCTTTGTCTTCGCGATCATCCCTCTCGACCTCCTTTGGTCCAAATACCTGCTCTCTACTACCCCTCCTACACGTGTACACTTCCTCCCAACCCGATCTACCAGTACAAGACCCCTCTCGTGATGAGGCTATTGTTGGGTTCGGGCTCTTCCATCTACCTGTGTTTGTTGGCCCAGTCCTGTACTGAATCACCCTCACGATATTTGCATGTAACTAGTATCAAATCTGCAGTCTGTCCCTTGGGCGGGGAGAGATGAATGAATTTCAACGCGGGGGGCATTCAACCCGATTGCCCATTTTCGCAAGCTGCCTGATAATACATACATATTTGGAAGCATTGATTCCTCTCATTGCCCCCAAAGAATGTGCATGATCAAAGTGTCCAAGAAGATCTCCAGCATCAGACCTGATCTCGAAGATGAAGCTCAAAGACGGATTGGTATATGGCCATTGCCTCCTGCGCACGGCAGTCGCCAGATGTTTTGGGAGCCTCAGGCGTATTCACACTCCACTTTGTTATATCTTTGACCTTTTGGCAAGTCAACATCGGATCAATAATATCCCAAGAAGATGTAAGATGGCCGAGCGACTGATTGCAGGAAAGGACTGACCGTTGTATATGAGAGTATATTGTGTTGACGCAGAGAGGTAGATGAGCTCGATCGAGTACTCCAGGACGTAATACTGCTGGCCATCGTGCCCTTTACGACGTGACAGCTGACTTTCCGGAATCGAGCTCACGTCCGCTTTTAATGTAGCGAGCAGCTTTACGTTGTCGTCGCGAAAGACGGGCGCATTCTCCGAGGTTGCATCCATTAAGATGTTGCAGGATACGAAGTTGAGACGGCCGTCAGCTACAGGTCGCCACTGCACGAAATTTCGAAGAGTTGGCTGGTTTTCCAATACCTCGTGACCCTTTTCCCAAGAACATGAGGTTCGTCGTCAGCATTTCGACTCCATAACCGATAGCTTTGACACCTACTCTCTCAATGAACCATGAAGTGGTTGAAATGTAATATTTTCCATAAAGACCATTCCAGTAACTTTCGAGGGCTTTGTGACTGTGAATCTTCTCGTCGTACGGTACTTGTAAGTCGATCCCGAAGTGCTTCCTTGCTACTCGGCCTCGGACGCTAACCATGGCCAGCCCCTTCATAACAGCGCCTTGCACGATAGCCTGCCAGGCATGGGAGGGCTGGAGGATCTCTATGGAGTTGTCAATGGCATCGCGGATGCGTTCCCTGAGATAGGCGGACGCGCCAAATCCGCCGACAAGCAGTAAGGCCTTGATTGGAACATTACTCTGTTTGATCTGAACTTTGACCAGCTCGATAACTTGGTCCACGACCGGCTTGAATATCTGTATCACATCTGAGACTTTGAGCGCGAAGCGCCCCCGCACAATACCGAGTTTTAGGTTGTTATCAAGGGCCACTGGGATCTTGTACGTGTCGTTTAGAGGGGCACCAGGGGCGAACTCTTTTTTGATCTGCGGAGAGAGGAGTTGAGGCAGTTTGAACGATGATGGCTGCTTGGCTGACATACCCGCTCAAAAGACTCCATGGCATCGGCGAGAACTTCGTCGTCGAAGCCTTCCGCCTTGCCGAGCTTTGACTTGAAAAATTCGTGGAACCCCGCATTGACGAATACGGAGCCGCACAGGGCGCCAGATCCCGGGGCGGCTTCCTTGACTTCGAGAATAGGTTTCAAGGCGGTGACGGTGTAGGAAATTAAGTCGACTGTTCCACCACCAGCGTCGACAACAACCATTGTGTCGCCCACCTTGAGACCATGAGTGTCGAGGCCATGCAGGGCAAATATTGCGGCTGCTTCAGGCTCGGAAACGAGATGAACGGGGCCCGCGATTTGGGCACGCTCCAAAGCACGCTCGCATGCTCTCTTGGTCCTTTGGTTTGCCGACTCGGTCCAGATGGCCGGCACGGTGACAACAAACTCCAATGGCGTGGCCTTGACGATCGTTTTGCCAAGCTTCCTCCGGAGGATGTAGAGAAAATGGTCTATCATGGCTGTAAGATAATCCGTGACCAGCGAGTCGGGATCTTTCATCTTGACAATTGAAGTGCAAGTCACGGTTCTTTCCTGATAAATATCCGCAATAGAAGGACCCAGGCCTCTGAGTCATGGCAAGAGGGCGTTAGAAACAATTGAGGTCCCGGTGAGATCACTACATGGAGGGCAAGGGACCACGGTCCGACTTGACTCGACCTGACTCACAGCTTGAACCAGTCAATGATCTCGGCCTGAGGAGCCGTTGGGGGGATGGAGAAACCCCATTGAGTCCCATCCTCGGTATAGCGAAGCTTTGTTGGGACCTTGTCTGACGACTTGCCCTCGAGGTTAGCTCTGCTGATAGGCCAAGAGTTGATTGCCGTGCGGCGATCCGGAAGTCTGGTTTCGGCCCAAGCAATGCCAGAGTAGGTGGTGCCGAAGTCGATGCCGACAATTATTTTGCGTTCCTTGAGGTCCAGCTTTTCGAAGTCCATGATGCCCAGGGGTTCGAGGCAAGCCGAGTCTGACTCGATTGAGGAGAATGAGGGGGATGATGATGATGATGATGATGATGGTGATGATGATGAGGAGGAGGAGGAGGAGGAGGAGGAGGAGGAGGAGTTTTGGGATCAGAGAGGTCATCAATCAAGCCAGAGCCGGCGTAAATATGTAGAAGGAAAGAGCCAGTCGGGACCTGAACGCCGCTTGCCGTGCGTCTCGGGGAGACTGTTGTTCTTCCCTCCTTCCCCCCTTCTCTCCTTTCCCCCTTCTCTCCTTCTCTCTTCCCCCCCTTCTCTCCTTCCTTCGAGCAGATGATGAAAGTGTGACAGGTACAACGGTAGTAGGTAGTATCTAGGTACATGTACCTGTAGTTCCTGTCGGAGTCTCTGAATCTTTGGCTCCAAGTCAGAAGGCTGCCACTCCTGAAATTGAGGTCAACTGTCACTGAGAGGATGAGACCGAAGCATTGAACAAGTTGACACTGTACTCCAGCATTGAACAACTTGATTACTAGTACTCCGTACTGTACTCTACTACTTGAGGTACTACCACTAATGCATCCAAAATTGATCGTGATACGTGGCAGGTGATAATGCCAATGGCTGTCCTGCGGCTACTTAGTAGTACGGGAGCCTTGCCGAGGACTCCTCTTGGCCTCTTTGATCCTGCTGAATCGAAGGCATGGGGATCAATTGATGGTTGTCGTGAGGATGGTCCGCCGCCCGCAGGAAGCACCAGTTCGGAGGGGTGACGGAATGCGGGGTGCATCTGTCAAATCGATCAATTGCCTTTAATTGGACCTTGACACCGTCTTGATGGGGGAGAAGCCCAAGACTGAATGGGAGGTGCCATTGCGACCCAAGGCGTCCATGAGTGCATACTCATGCATCGATATATTTAGTATTCAACACATTGATCAATGCGATTCGTAAATGATGCAGACTTCCATTCGGCGGTAAAGGCTTATTGGTCAATGGATCAATGGATTTATCACCCCAACAACAACTCATTGATGGATTGATGGACTTGAATGGAGGTAATTCTAAGTACCTATCTCAGGTATTAGTACTGGATTGGTCTGAGACCAAGAATTGATTGATCAATCCATATCCCGATGTACATGATATACTACTCTACCGCTAATAGGTAGTACCTATCTCATTGTAGATTGATGGATCTCATCTGGTCCGTCCCTTTCCCAGAGTCCTACTTCCACGCAGCTGCGAACCCTACCTCCTTCCCCGGCCGTGCATGATGGACCACGCTCTTGCCCTCATATGCCTGCCTGCCCCTTCCCGTGACCCAACAATCTACATCAGTACCCACTTAGTATTGATTGATATTTGATCAACTCTGCTCCTGCCATCTGGAATCCAACGAGTTCCTACTCTAAGAAGGTCCAATCCATCCTCTCTCAACGCCTGAAAACCGCCCAGAGAAGGAGCAAGCGAGGTGAGTGTGAAGGGTGGTGGAATCGCACTGAGTGGTATCCCCGCCCCTCGTGTCGTCCACAACATCCTCCAGTCCTAACACTTCGTACAAGGTGCCAGACCTCTAGGAGGTAGTAGGAGGCTTGATCAAAATGATCAATTCGACTCCTCGCCGCTCTCCAGGTCTGCCGTTGTCCTGATACGTCTACTCGGACCAGAGACATTGAAGCTATCAAAATTGATTGAGGTTTCTGAACTGACCAGAGATAGATCGAGCTCGCCAGGTCCCCATCATGTCTCAAGAAGAACACGTGAAGGATTACTTCCCAGGGGCGGGCATTATTCGAAAATGCAAAGCTGCTCTCGGCTATCCTCTCGAGATGCTGGAGGACCCGGAACAAGTCCCAACCCCTCAATACTCAAGACAGCCCTCGACGGGCGCAAGAACCTGGAGAAGGAAGAAAACCGCTTCGGATGGTCGAGCGCCTACAGGTAGTAGTACTGCCTCTGGCCCGGCGCCCAAGTCCGGGATAACGTCCCCATCCAGGGCAAATGGAAAGCCGCCCCTAAGGCCCCGCGGCAGCGTATCCGTTCCACCAGCCTCGGACAGACCTGCCTCGAAAGCAAACCCCAAGGAAGCCATCGCCCCAGATGAGCGCTCCAGAATGGACATTGACGGCTCGAGCGCCAAACAGGCCCTCTCGTCATCGTCATCATTGCCGCCGTCTTCGCCACCTTTTCCGGAGAAGAGGCACAGTCTTGATGCAGGTCAGCGGCAGTCGTTGGCCGTCGCCCGCGACCATCAACTTATGATTGAGATGAAAGAGCAACTTCGAGCGTACGAAGACGCCATCTGGAACCTCCAAGTGGAAACGACCATGGCCCGAAGCGAGGCAGACGAAGCAAATCGACGTAGCATGATGCTCGAAGAAGCGCTGGCCAATTCACAGAATCACAAGGAGTTCATCTCCCAAAGCCTCAACAAGGAAGTAAAAAGGCTCATCGGTGAAAACAGCAGTCTCAAGGAAGACCTGACGGATTCGAGAGAGCACATTTTCAAGCTACAGCCTTATCACGAGGACGTGACTTCGGATGAGGCATCTCGAAAATTTCTATATCTGATCGAGAGCGTTGAGGATTGGGTCCAGAGATTCATGGAGCCTTGGTTGGATGATGTTTCAAAGAGTCGCAGAGAGCTCCGGGATCGGTTTGACCAGCAACAGGACTCCAGCCTGGCATTCAGACAAATGCTCCGTGACCATCCCGATCTCATTGATGGGACCGCCTTCCCAGATACGGATGAAGAAATCATGGTGGCCATCATCATGAGATTTCTCAAACAGAATATCATGGATAGCGCCGTATATGGCTTGGACCCTCCGGCTGAGCAGGCCATTTCCTCCATTGAGACCGGAATGCAGACTTGGCTGAAGCCTAAGAGAGGCAAGGACCCTATTTGAAGCTTGGGACTCGAGGGGCAAGACGAGGACATGTCACTGACTTCTTCCTCCCAGATCCATATGCTGCTCGGGCTTGGGCCTCCGAGGCCTGGAATACGATTATACATGATCCAAGCTTCACCACTGCTCGCTCCCAGCGCATCCAGGTGCTCAGCCTTCTCCTGGCCGAGATTTTCCAGATCTTCTGCCGAGGTGACATGGAAGATTTCCGTTACTCCATGGAGAAGCACTGCATTGTGCCAGCAATGACACTGCATGAAATGCTCCTGGTCTCCACCGACCGCTTCGACTTTGACATCCAACCCTATGTCACGACCCAGAAGGACAAGTTGAGAAAAGATCATGCTGCTTTCTTGGACAATCTCGAAAATCTTGATTGCAGGAACATCTTGCAAAACCGGAGGAGATTCGTTCTCGAGAAGCTGGTGCCACAGCCTGACGAGCAACAGCTTCGCGAGAGACTGCGGATCGTCTGCGCTTTCACTCCCTCCCTGGTTGTGTCTCGATTTGGACGGAATGGCAGCTTCGGGGCACCTCAGGTCATAGGCAAGCAGAAGATGCTGGTAGCCTGGGGCTCGCCAGACCAGCTTGACAGTTGTTGGAGACAAGCTGACGATCAGACACTCGTTGCGCAGCTTTGGAACGGGTCGAAGCTTGGGCCCTGATGGCCTCTTAAACTGTTTCATGGGTCGGGGCGTTTTCTGATGTCAATCATTGTCGACATTACATGCTGTCCTTCTTTATGTTCTGATGCGCAGCCCGGAAGGTTTGAAAGCTGTTGAAATGGCGGGGTAGGTAGTAGCTACATAGGTATTAGTATGGATCTCTGCATCAGTTTGGATATTGTTTTATCGGAGAATAAGTTGCGCTCGTACGAGTACTACTCAAGAGCATTGATGCTGTACTCGGACTGCCCACGCTGAGCCACAGGCATGCCCGTGCAACAAAAATTGATGATCTCCGTATGTACCGGTACATCATCGTACTCCGTACTCCGTACATACGAGGACTCGGCAATTGCATGAGTCATGGAGCATGGATCATGGATCATGAGGGGTGCATGCAGTGGTTGCTGCTAGACCAGGGCCGTGCCGCCTAGCCGCGGCTAATATAAGAGGCGCGTCTACCGGTACCCCTCACATCAAGTTAGGCTGAGAGTTGGACTCGATTCAGCCGCAGTCTGATCTTCTGGACATCTTGATCGATTCCCATCAACCATCCATCAATTGATCTGTTGCTATTGCGCAAGGCTTCGAGGACTTGAATCTGCTGCAACAGGTACCTCTATACCTCGGAGTGTCACAGCCGCCTCTCCGTACTTCAACTTCAGGGTCTGGCGCCATGGCAGGCACCACCAAGTAGCGCCTCCAGCGGTGATCGTACTCGTACGGAGTACTCGTACTCGTACTCGTACTCGTACCATGGCCCATTGCTGCATCAGAGGAAGGTGCTCCTCACTCGTGCTGTTCACCTCGGTATTGCGGAGTAGCTGTACTACTACTCCGTACCGTTGTTCGTACTTAGGACTACTAGAGGTACGGAGTGCCTCTACTCACCTCTCCGAACCAGGTGCCTCTCCAACTTCATACTACCTCCCTTAAGGACGTCACTGCCCTCGAAGTGTCAGAGACCCACGATTCCCTCTTGGTAGGCGTCTGTCAATTTGCCAATGACTTGATTCTACGCCTCAGGTACGATCGTCTCGCCACTGACAAGGAATTGTATGCAATCTGGCCTCGCACCCAGGAGAATGCCGACTCCGTCCAGAGGTTTCGAGATGGCGTCGACAAACACCCCCACCTCAAACACGGGCCCCGCTTTAACTACTGCGAGCGGGAGATCATCGGCGGCCTCATCATGGAATTCCTCTTGGAGAGAGTCTTCAATCAAACGCTGCCCGGCCTGGCTCCCGAGCGCTGGGAGACGATCAGGTTCATTGAACAGCAAATGCTGCAAGGCCCGGGACCCAAGAAAGACAAGTTCACGGATATCAACCCACCGCATCAGGGAAGAGGCTAACATGGATCTCGGGCAGATGATTTTGTTGTCCGGTCGTGGGTCTGCGAGGCCTTGAGCGCGCTGGTCCTCGACCCGGAATTTCGGGAAGCCCAAGCCGCCTGCAGCGTGAGCCTCAGCCTCGAGCTGGCCAAGATCTTGTCCGTCTTCTCCGAGCAAGGCGACCTCGAAACGTTGGCGGCATCGATCGAGGATCACTGCATTTTCCCGGCCATGAAGTTGAAATAGCTGCTCGTCATCTCACCGCACAAGTTCGAACTAGTCCGCAAGACATATTTCGTTCCGTCGCTGGAGGGCTTGGACGGATTCGTCCGAGATTTGTCATGCCTTTACTACAATAACATCCTGACCAAAGAGCGGTGCAGTACGGGGGATGTGAAGGTGCCGCCCACCGGGAAAGAACCTGACAATGGTCTAAGAGATGTTGTCTGTGCCTTCGCCCCTGCGCTCAGCTTCTCCGAGCGCCAAGAGCACGGGGCCCTGGGCTCTCCCCTGATCGAAGTGCCCCAGCAGATGGTGGTGGAGTTGGGCTCGGCAGACGCCGAGGAAGGATTTCAATGGGGAAGTCATGAGAATCTCGCCGCGAAGCTCCTGCAGCGATGGCGCCTCGAGACGGGTGGGCAATGAGGGGTGGACGGATGTCCTCACAACAACCTGGAGATGACGATGCCCTGCCGGCCGAGGATGTACTGCCTCAATCTGCCGAGACCACCGGTCGTGGTCAGCACAAGGAGTTTTGAGTGATCCAGCCACTCGTCCCTTCTACACGTATACGTAGCAGGCCTGGTCTGAATAGGAGACGTTTCAGTAGTGGTAGTGCTAGCAGGGTGCTGCTACTAATAGCATACAGGCAGCCGAGATCAATGACATTGTTGCGATAGAAGGGACTTCGTCATCAATACACCGATGCATCATAGCCCGGATCCAAGGGGAGCTATTACTTCCGAGGTCCGTCATCCATTCCAAGGCTGAGACTACCAGTCCTCATAAAGTCCCGACTTCTCCATCACCTCATTCATCATTGACCAAGCCTCAGTCATCTCGAGATCTCGACTTTTCAAATCATATTCCCTAACCCTACCTTCTCACCACCCCAGAACTCATCTCCCCGCATCGGCCTATGGGTCCTGATCGATCCCCTCAAGACCTGCGTACAGGTCCTGATGTCACCAGGATGACGTCGACCGGAACGACTGCGCCATCTCTTCCATCTGAGAGAAGCCTCGAAAGGCCACAGCAGGATGGCCATCATTCAGAACCCGTTAACCATCCTCGCAGCCTCCAACACGTCTCGAGTCCACTATCGGGCTCGAGAGGGGCCAGCTCCGCTCCGCGACGGCCCATGCCCGGACCGGAGATTGATTCTGTGTCGTCGCTGTCGTCGGAGGAGGATGGCTCAGGACCGGCATCGCCCGTGACGCAGCAGCCGGGGTCCTTCTACCTCATTGAACCGGCGCTGCTGGATGGTGTAGTCGATGGGGATCTTTCTACACTGTTTCGCAACGAAGAAGAGGAGGACGATAACCACGACAACCACGACAACGATGACGTCGATGACACCGATGACAACGACTACGACTACGTCTCCGACTTTGACGATGATAGTAGCGATGAGGATAATGCAGCCGTACGGCCAGATAGCCGCCAGGAAAGCCCTCATGTGCCCCGGGAGACTGTATCCAATTCTTCTTCAGAACTCTTCGCCGAAAGGAATACCCAGATGACGGCGGACTACCTTCTCTGGCAGGGACTTCTCAGCGATTCAAATGGTGGGGGTGGGAATCATCATGAGAGGTGAGTCCATAGACCTGTTCGAGGACGAAAGTCCCCATACCTTTCTCGGGCTGGTTTGGATCGAAGTCTCCAGAGCCTCATCCTTTTTCTCATTGAGAGAGAAACCTCCTGATGCGGAAGCTGACCGTCTGTTACGCTACAGTATTGAGAATCGATTTGAGCCAAGGGCAAACTCACCCACTACGACCATCACAAGAACGCGCGCGCCCGACGACCCCCATCAGTCCGGCCCCCGCGAATGCATCATCTGCTGCGTGGCAAAGGATCCAGAAGAGTTCCCCAGCTCGCCCGTGACCAAGGCTTGCACGCACAGCCCTCGCACGTGCTTCGAGTGCATCGAGACGTCCATCCTGGCCGACTTCATGTCCAATTACTGGACTGATATCAGGTGTCCCGAGTGCCGAGAGCTGCTTGAGCAAGCGGACATCGATTTGTACGCCGACGAGGACACGCGAGAGCGGTAAGTGCGCGGCGGCTTCGCGATCCCCTCACAGCACGGGATCATAGATATCGTAGACAACCGCTGACCCCCTTTCTTTTCTTCCATCAGATACACCAGACTCGCCGAGAACGCCGCCCTGTCGCAGTCTCCCAACTTCGTCTTGTGCACCTATCCGGGCTGCAACACCGGCCAGATCCACGGCCCCGGGGGCGCCGCGCCCATCGTGACGTGCACCATGTGCGACCACCGCATGTGCTTCCGCCACCGCTCCGACTGGCACGAGGGCTTCACCTGCGAGCAGTGGGACCAGCGGCGGGAACAGCTCAAAAGGCAGATGGAGGAGAGGCAGTCCGAGTGGCTTCTTGCGACACTCTGCAAGGCGTGTCCGGGATGCGGGTGGGCGATTGAGAAGGACCAGGGATGCTCGCACATGACTTGTGAGTCTTTTTTCTTTTCTTTTCCTTTGGATCTTTTCCTTTGAATTTTTTGTCTGCCCGGAAATGGGTATGGCATCTGAGTATGTGACTTCTGGCTGACCATTCGCGGCGCAAAGGCTTGAGCTGTAAGTACGAGTTTTGCTGGGATTGCCTCAGCCCGTGGCGCAGGCACACCGTGTTCTGTGGTGTTATGATGGTGGACTAGCCGATGTGATGCCCAGAGCTTGGTTTCAGGTGGACGGACGGAGTTTGGATTTTGGAGGCGACGAGGCACTGCTTTGTATAGTGCACAGCTGGGCGTAGTAGTTGACAGGACCATGACCATGACCATCTTGGGTTCGAGGTCAATGAGGGGCGAAGCCAAATGTTCAGGAACATAGTTGACAGGACCGTCTTGTGTATTCATGAGGTCAACGAGGACGTTCAAGGGTTACGGCGATACCACGATTCTCCCAAATCAAACCGAAATTTAATTCCAAATGGGCACGCAAATCATAGTTGTACAATGTCTCGCCCCACAACTCCTTTCCCCATATGTGACAGTAAGCAAAAAAAAAAGGGGTGGGGTGAAAGAAAAAGAAAGAAAAGGGGTGAAGATGATGGCATGGTCCAGCACAATGCTCACGATGAAGTCAGCTCGGCCAGCCTCCGCTCCAGATCGGGGACCTGCCGCAGCTTAATGTCCAGGTCCTCCTTCTCGTCCTCGAGCCTGAGCCGCTTCTCGGCATCGAGGCGCGTGAAGACGTAGTTGCCCTGCCCGTCGAACTGCAGGATGTGGGTGTGGTACTTCCACAGGCTCCTCCTGTGGCTGACGGTCATGAGGGTGATGCCGAGCGCCTTCGCATTGTCGTACATGACCTTCTCGGTCTCGAAGGTGACGCTGCTGGTGCACTCGTCGAGGATGGCGTACTGGGGCCGGTGGTAGAAGAGCCGGGCCATGGCGACGCGCTGCTGCAGGCCGCCTGAGAGCACGTCGCGCCACTCGGCCTCGGCGTCCCAGCCCTCCGGGTAGAGGCCGACGAGGTGCTCGAGACCGAGCGTCGTGAGCACGTTGAGCAGCTCCGCATCGGCGATGCCCTTGGCGCGCATCTGCCGCAGCGAGTCCGGGTAGATGATCTGCTGCCGCAGCGAGCCGTGCGAGAGGTACGGCCGCTGCGGCAGGTAGAAGATGGAGCTGAAGGGCGGCTTGTACACGGTCCCGCCGTACACGGGCCACAGCCCGCCGAGGATGCGGAACATGGACGACTTGCCGCACCCGTTGGGGCCCACGATGAGCAGGTGGTCGCCGTGCTTGAGGGAGAAGGAGAGGGCCTTGACGAGAACGTCGCCGTTGGGCGAGATGATGGGGCTGCCATATGTTAGTCAAGAGTACTTCTAGTAAAGGGCGCGGGCCTGAAAGAAATTCCAGAGTGCAAAATCATCAAGGACAAAGGAAGCCAGAAGACAGAAAAAAAGCACGAGAAAAGGGGGTTTTAGAGGGGGGAGAAAGGGCACGTACACATCGATAAAGGTGATGACGTCCTTGCTTTCGTGGACGATACCGCGGCCCCTCAAGACAGACTCGTTGCCCTCGGTCCCCGACGACGAGACGAGGGCTTTCTCAAAGTGGCCATTCTGGATGTCGTCCATGACGTTCAGCAGCGTGGACACGCGCGAGGTGTAGCCGGCCAGCTCCATGATCTCTCTATACGAGAACATAATGCGGCCAAAGGCATCCGATGCGGATAGGAGCATCCGCCTATTCGTGACGAAGGCCTCGGTGCGATCGCCCATGTTGAGAACCGCCTGGCCGGGCAACTTGACGAAGACGGGGACGCTGCAGAGCATGAGGCCCAGGGCGCCCCAGAAGTACTTGATGACGAAGTCCTCCATGAAGCCGTGGTAGAAGCGCCGGCGGAGGATGTAGTTGACGTGCTTGATGAGCGTGAAGTAGCCCTTGTCGAGGGTGTCTTTCTCGGCGAGGTGGCCGCTGTACATGGCGATCTCCTCGCTGTAGTCGATCAAGCGGGAGTGCTGGAAGCGGAACTCGCCCTCGAGGCGGGCCTCGTCGGCGACGTACTTGCCAAAGGGCGGGGTGAGGACGCGCATGAGGTTGGCCGACAGCTGCACGAGGAGGGAGATGAAGATGACGCCTTCACTGCCCACGCTCTTGGACAGGGCATAAGTGTAGATTGTCTATCAAGGCACAGTCAGCCCCGGATTCGCTTGTCCCTATGGATGAAAGGTTTCCTATAACAATTAAAGGCAGGAGAGGGGGAGACGAACCATGTCCAATGTGGGCTTGGCGAGGTTGCTGTACAGCTCTGCCAGACTGTTGGAGAACTTGGAGACGTCCACGGCAATCAGCTGGTCCGGGTTCTTTATCCGGTCATCGAGCGCCGAGATGCCGTAGAAGGTCAGCTTGGACAGATATTTGTCATGGATGTACTGCGTCAGCCTGGTCCTGTATTTCAAGGACAGCTCGGCCTGGTGATATGAGAGCTGCGAGACGGGTAGAGTCAGTGAGTAGATCGAGCCTCCTGCCGGGGAGGGGAGGGGGGGGGCGGCAACTGACCATGGAGTTTGTGAAGGTGGCGGGGACGGCGATGATCATCCACCAGACGATCCTCTTGAGGAACTCTTTGCCGTTCCCCTTGACGAGGGCCTTGACGATGGCGCCGTCCATCTCGGCCACCCTCACGCTGATGAGGGTCCTCAGGACGAGGAAGAAGCTGTGGCTGGCCAGCATGCGCGCCTCCTTGCTCTTCCACCCGGGGACCACGATCCTGATGAGGCGCGTCAGGGAGCGGAAGAACTCGAGGTTGAGCGCGACCTTCTTCTTGGGCGTCTCCTCGCTGCCGGAAGACGTGATCCCGCGGCGGGCCGCGCGCTGCGCCGTCTCGCGCGCCGAGGCCGCCTTCTGCTCGGCGATGGCGTGCCGGATCCGGTTGACGAGGGCGAGGAGCAGCGTGATCCAGATGCCGCGCGAGATTCCCTTGCGGTTCGACACGTAGAGCCGCGTCAGGTCGGCCAGCATGCCGCGGAGGGTGCGGTCGCCCGGCAGCGCCATTTTCGAGGGCCAGGCCATGGCGTCTGCCGGCCTCGATATCCCGGCCTCTTCTCCTGTCCCTGGTCCCTGGCCCTTTTCCCCCCCACTCTCTCTCTCCCTCGATCGCAGCGAGCGAGCGCCCCCTTTGTTCCTTTTTTTTCTCTGGCGACGGCCTCGCCGCTAGAGGGCGTCCTCCCGCTGGGAGGCTGGCGGTGATCAATGCAAGATGGGCTTCCGCGATGAGTGACGTCACGAGCGGCGCATTGGTCGGTCGTGAGCGGGCGAGCTCGACTGGGCTGAGTGAGGAGACGAGCAGCGAACAAATGATTCGAGTCTCGGCGCCCGCTGTATCTCGAGTCACCGTCTCGCTAAGTCGTCTTGACTGCTGAAAGGATCGTGAGATTTGCGAGACGAGACGTTGGAATGTCGCCGACGCAGCAGCCACTCGCCTCGCTTCAAGTTCCAACTTCGGCCTCGACTCGACGGCGAAGGCGCGTGCTTACTAAGCCGTGAACCGAGCCTTGGCGGGCCGGAAGGTGCGAACCGTGGAGTCGCTTGCCTCTTTCAAAGTTCCTTCCATCGATCCTTCCCTCGGCTTCGCACCAGCCACAGTCCCCGTTTCCCCCCCCCTTCCCCCAGACGCCACAACTTGCGCCGGCCAGGACGGGTTCAGGCATGTGATTGCGCGCTGCACAGCCACACGTCTGGCGGGAGGGGCGAATTCGGCCAAAAGAAACCCATCGCGGGGTCGATTTTGGGAAAATACAAATTCATGTTTGTGTGCTGGTGTCTTCGTCCACGCCATCAACAAGAAGCTCCCTTCAGATCGCGCGCGCGCGCAAGTCTGCAAAAATGGCGACCGAGGAGATCTCCATCTACGACGAGATCGAGATCGAGGACATGACCTTCGACGAGGCCCTCCAGATCTACCACTACCCGTGCCCCTGCGGCGACCGCTTCCAGATCGCCCTCGACGATCTGCACGACGAGCAGGACATTGCCGTGTGTCCTAGCTGCAGCCTCATGATCCGTGTCATCTTTGATCTTGTGCGTCATTTTTTTTTCTCCATCACTTTTGATCGCGCCGGTGATTTTCAAAAGGCTAGATGTGCTGACTTTGAGGCCCAGGACGATCTGCCCCAACCACCCGCCGGCGGCTCTGGCGGCGGAATCGCTATCACCGCTTGAAGCACATGCGCCGAGGACCCAAGCAGGCTGACGCCCGTTTCCACGAGACGACCAAGAGGCGAGCTGCACCCCGCGCATTTGCGCTGCGCGTACCGCCATGTCATCCGATCCAAGCTGTGTCCCGGACGACAGGATGAGACCAGGCAGTCCAAGCCGGATAAGGAGGATCCGATACTGTCGCGTCACACGACCGATGAAGTCGAACTCGTATCAGCGAAATGTAGGGAAGTCGCTCGCGCGTCGATGAAGAATTCTCTCGACTGTCTGCGAGAAGCGTCACGGGAGGGCAGGGAGCCTCGATGCCTCCTAGCAACGAATAAGCAGCGACCCAAGACTCCATGCGCTTTTCGAGATGGATTCAGAGGCCAAGCGTCTGCTCACACCATCGACGTGCACGCGCATCGACCCTCGACCATGATATCGGACAGGGAAGAGGATACATGTGGAAGGGCAATCTGGCATCATACTGCTGCCCCTCACCTTGCGGGTCGATCCTTGAAGCAGCGCGGCATTTCTCGATATGAAGGATGATATCTGCTTTTGTCTAGACTGCAATGATATGTCAACCGAAGAATGTATCTCTGCAATATATGCACGAATTCCATCTGCTCGTCAAATCGTCCTTTCTTGCATCGCCCGCGTGATCCATCCCATCCTGTGCCGAAATACCCATCTCACCCACGGCGTTTGTCCCGCAAACCGCATTACTATTATGTCCCCTCCTCCCCTCACTTGGTCGAGGACTCTCCCCCCTCCCCATCGCCTCGAATATTACATATGGACGTGGATGGTATCGTGTGCGCGCAGGCGCCCATCATAAGATGATGAGGCTCACGACGCAGAACCCCATCAGGCCGAGCATCGAATGCTGCATCTGCCCCGCCAGCGCACCGCCCTCGGCCGACTCTCCCAACGGATCTCGCGTCGCCGTTGCCATCGCCATCGTCGTCGAAGCCGTGGAAGCCGTGGAACTTGTCTCATTGCGCGCCCCTGTTTCGCAGCCGTCAGCCCAACAAAGCACAGCCAGACGCCGCCAAGTCCTGGCCACACAGGTTCTATCTTTCTATTGATCGATCGATTCGGCTTACACAAGACTGCGAGAAGCGAACCGGCGTCCTCGCCGGCCGTGGACGATGCGCCGCACGCGCACGCGCACGCAGCGGCCATGGTCAGCCCAAACAGCGCGCCTAAATGCATATCGATCCCCTCCTCCTCGTCCCAGCCCGAGCTCGTAGACAAGAGTGAACAAAGGAAGAAAAGGACAACTCGCTCCGAAAGGAGATTATGCAGGAAAGCAAACACTGATAGGCAGACCTTCTTTGTTCAATAAAATTGAAAAAAAAAAATTCAAAAAGATGATAATCATCAATGTCATGTACATACGGCGCACCAGGGCTTAAAAGAACGAACAGACCTCCTCCTGACTCGCGCCGCCTTCAACTACCCCCTCCAGCAATGCTGATCAAAGCACACAAACGGTATCGACCCAGTCGTGTGATGCATCAGCCTCCCTGTATGTATGTATGCACATACTCGTACGGCCCGTCTGCTCCATCTCAGGGACCGCAGCCGATAAGCCACAGATGTGCGGAGTACCTAAGTAGTAGATCCTTCTGGATCGTCGTCATGGGCATGCGCCCGCCCAACGGCGGCGTGTGCGTGTGCGTGGAGCAGCGAGATGCGAATATATACCAGTACTCTTTCGAGCACACACTCAGATCAAGCACTGCCTTTGAATCATCCATCCATCCTTGGGGGCCAAGACATGGGCCCCTCGCGTGCCGAGTCCCGGGCTGGCGGCTGGCGCTGGGATCTGGGATCGGCCAGCCGGCGGGGGCGCAGGAGGGCGATCTCCTCGCTCACTAAGCAGCGCGCGCCCCGTGCTCTGAGGACATGCTGGTCCCGACGCTCGGGTTCCTGAATGCCTGTGTGCATCTCGTGTCAGGGGGTGAGGATCGCCCGGCGGCTGAAGTCGGAGGAAGAGGGGCGGAGGGAGGGCCAAAAGGGCTGCCTAGCATCGGGCGATGAGAAGAGGGAAATAAAAAGAAGAAGAAGAAGAAAAAGAAAAGAGAGAAAGGTCTTTCGTGATGCTTCCCTGCAATCAGCTTAGCTCCCGCAATGTAAAACATTCGTGGACATCAAGCCGATGCCTCAGCTTGACCTCTAGTTGCCTAGGACCAACAGCCTGCCTGTCCACAATCAGAATCACAATGCGTTTGTAAAACACAGAAGCTTCATCGCGGGATGGCTTCGGGAGAAGTGGATGGGGGTGGTCAAAATGCAGTGCACTACTCTGCCTGCTTCATTCCATTCGTCTCATACAGGCAACTCTATCACGCCTCTACATTCTCAAAGTAAAACGTCGGGGCGCCGGGCACCGCGTGCTCGGCCATGGGCATCGAGATGTCGATCGCCTGCCCGTCTTCTAGCACGACGCCCCTCTTGCCGCCCTCCTCGACGACCACCACGTCGCACACCTGCAGGCCCGAGGTCCTCTTGAGGCCCGAGATCATGAGCCCTAGGATCTCCTTCTCGTCAAAGGCGAGCTTCTGCTCCAGCACGGCCGCCGCCGGCTCGCCCGCCTGCAGGCGCTTCTTCAGGCCCTGCACGAACGGCATGCCCTTCTTCATCTCCCCGAGCTTGGCGATCCGCCCGTTGAGCTCCTTGTCATTGACCGTCAGTGCGCCCGCCGCCGCGTCCCACAGCTCCCGCAGCAGGTCGATGTGCTTGGCCTGCCAGCCGGGGAACTTCTCCGACATGTAGATGGTCAGCTTCTTGGGCTTCTTGGGGTCGAACGACACCTCCTTGCCCTTGGCCTTCTTCTTCAGCTGCTGCGCCTCGGCCGAGTTGATGTTGGACGCCATCGTGCGCACGTACTCCCTCGTCGCCGACAGCGCCGCGTCGACCGGCGGCACCTGCGGGAACCGCGCGTTCTGGACCGACGTGTCCTTCCTGAGCACCTCCTGCCAGATGTGCTCCGCCCAGTGCGGCGCGATGACCGCCATCAGCAGGCACTGCAGCTCGATGTAGCGGAAGACGAGGTCCCGGTGCATCTTGATGCCCGCCGCGGCGCACGCCTCGCGGTAGAAGTCGCGCGCGCTCGTCATCTCGTACAGGCCGGCCTTGAGCGCCAGCTTGTAGTTGGTCAGGTCGTACTGCTCCATGGCCTCCCTCGCGGCCGCGTTCATGTCGTTGGCGAAGAGCGCGTCCTGGAACGAGTTGGTCTCGCCCGTCCGCAGCTCGTCCTCGCCCCGCACCATCTCCTCGCACCACTCGCGCAGCGTGAACAGGCGCAGGATGCTGTTGTCGGCGACGTCCTCCTCGAAGTTGGCGTCCGTCACCCCGTCGCCGGCGTCGGCCAGCGCGATGCGCGACGCGTCCGCGCCGTACTTCTCGACCAGGTCCTTGAGCGTCATGAAGTTGCCCGTGCTCTTGCTCATCTTCTCTCCGTTGAGCATCAGGTGGCCGTTGGCGCGGACTCCGCGCGGCCAGTACTCCGGCGGGAAGATAGCCAGGTGGATGTACAGGAAGAAGGTCAGGTGGTTGGGGATCAGGTCCTTGCCGGAGCTCCGGAGGTCGAGCGGGTAGAAGTACTCGAACTCGCGTCGCATGCTCTCGAGCGTCTCCCGGGCGACGCCGGAGCCGCTGACGACGTCGTCGGTCAGGTCGCGGCGGCAGAAGATGGCATCCCAGACCTCGTCCGTCAGCTGCTCAGGGGCCACGTTGCCGACGCCCTTCTCCTTGCCGTAGAGGTCCTTGTGCAGCCAGTGGCAGATGGTGTAGTAGGCCATGTAGATGGTCGAGTCGCTCAGACTCTCCACCAGGAACTGCTTGTCCCAAGGCAGCTTGGAGCCCAGCCCGAAGGACCGGGCGCAGGCCCACTGGTTGAGCCAGTTGAGCACGCCCTCGAAGCCGTTCTTAGTCTCGGCACTCCACGTCTCGAGGCCCTCGCCGTCGGCGTTCTCGACCCACTTCAGGGCGGTCTGCTTCCACGACTCCTCGCCGTAGTCCAGGTACCACTGGTCCATCAGGGAGACGATGCACTCGTCACCGGACCTGCTGACGACCTTGCGCTCGGGCTCCGAGTAGGCAAAGGCCTCGCCGGCCTCGATGAGCTGCGCCCTGACCTTGGGCTTGGCCGTCTCGACCTTCTCGCCCGCAAACTGCCCGACCTTCAAGGTTCCCTGGTAGAAGCCCTCCTTGTACGCCAGCTCCTTGGCCTCCTCCAGCTGCTTGGTGTCCTTGGGAGACGCAATCTTGAGCTTCTTGACCAGGAACGGCGCGCACAGATCGCCGTAGGTGGGGGTGTCGATGATGGGGAAGATCTTTAGCTCGGCCCACTCCTTCTGAATGCCGTAGTAGTCGGCCTTCTTCGCCAGATCCGTGACGGTGGCAAAGTCGTCGGGGCTGTCCGAGGGCACCGAGGTGACGACGCCCGTGCCCTTGGTGGGCAGGACCGTCTCCATGGGCAGGACCCTGACGCCCTCCTTGTGCAGCGACAAGGGCGCGTTGACCAGGGTGCCGACGATGTCGGAGCCCTGGATCTCGGCCGCCTTCTCGATGACGCCCTCCTTGGCGAACACGCCCTGGTAGGCCATGTTCCTGGCGGCTCGCTCGGTGACGAGGAAGTACTCGTTCTCGTCCGCCTTGAAGACACCGTAGTTGATCTTGGGGCCGATGAAGCAGCAGGTCTGTCCGTACATGGTCTCGGGTCTCAGGGTGGCAGGGACCAGGTAGACGTTGGCGCCCTCGGGCAGCTTGCCGCTGAGGGCCTCGGCGGCCTTGGGGGCCCACTCCAGGACCTTCAGCTTCAAGGCCGTGTACTCCTGCGGGTTGACGGCCTCTCCCTCGGCACGGTCGTGGTCCATGCAGGGCTGGCCGTCCTTGACGGAGTAGACGGTGTATCGCTTGCCGAACTTGATCTTGTTCAGCTCCCTCAGGCGGTTCATCTGCCAACGGATGAAGGCGTCGTAGTAAGGGTTGACGTCGGTAGTGATGAAGGATCTCCGCCAGTCGATTCGAGCGCCGAAGCTCGTCAGGTCCCGGATGGCCAGGGGAGGGAAGTACTGGAGCCAGTACAGGGAGTCTGCGAACTTGTGGATCTCCTCGGTGGGGATGCCGATCGCCTGCATGATCTGGAACTGGTACTTCATCTTGACGGTCTTGGCGTTGGCCTTGCTCTTGTTGGTGGTGAACTTGGTCACGTCCTCCTTCTTGCCGGCGGCCTTGGGCTTCGTGTCCACCTCGACCGGCTCCTCGTCTTCCTTGTATCCGGAGAAGTCCTGGCCGAACAGCTTGATCTCGTTGACGAGCTTATCGGCGCAAGCCTTGATGGGCATGCCGGTGCAGTGGAAGCCCATCGGGAACAAGGCCCGCTTGCCCTGCATCCTCGCGACACCGGCGGCGAACTCGACCTTGGTCGCGGAGAAGGTGTGCCCGGCGTGGAGGGTGCCGTTCATGTAGGGGTAGGCCATGCATCCGAAGAACTTTGGCTGCTGCTCGCGCAACTCGGAGGCCGAGACGGAGTGGAAGGGAACCTCGGCGGTGGTGGGGGCGTCGGTCTCGAAGACGCCGTCGTCGAGCCATTTCTTCTGGTATTTCTTCTCGTTGGCGATCAAGGAGTCGCGTTTTTCGGTCTGGAGCGGGGCAGTCAGCAGGGCTTTCTCGAGGGGCGAAACGCAACAAAAGAAAATTAAAAAAAAAAATCCACTCACACCCTTCAACTCCTTGGTTTTGGAGATGTTCAAGGCCTCAATGGCCTTGGCGACAGAGTTGGTAGCCATGACTGCGGTTTACCCCAAGGGAGGGGCAAGAAAGAGAGAAGACGGGGAGAAAAAAAAAAGGAAAAAAAAGCGAGAGAATTCGTAAATGGCTCTCCTCCCCAGCACTTGAAACGACTGGCTGCCAGAGTCACAGAGAGGAGACGATGAGTCTTGCGTCTGCCCTTCCCTGCGTCTTGCTCTGAGTCACGGCCAAACAAGGTGGAGGATTCCAAGAAGTCGTCCAGCGCGCGCGGGGGGGGGGGGGTTAGAAAAAAGATCGCGGGGCACATTCTCCGACTCATTCCCCGGGCTGAGCGATCGTGGCGGTGCATCCGTCGCTTGAGGCGGTGCTGTGGCTGGAACGGCGCCAAGCCTCATTTTCTTCTCCAACAGCCATCCAGATTCCAATGATCATCTCTTGTCTGCTTCTCCAGGTCCATCTGCTAGTCGAGACTCTTCCAGCGCCTCCGATTGCTGATCGACTCGACCGATGAAGCCATGATGAGCCTGGACTGCCTTGGCCTCTATCCCGATCGAAGCTGAACGGCGGCTTCCCGCGACCATGTTCCCGACGCTGATCAGGCGCTTCGCCCAGGCCGCCAAGGAGCCCCCCGCAAAGCAGGCGCAAAGCCTGACCGTCGCAAACAACCCCTACAAGGCGCGCAAGGTGTGGCCACCTGATTTCCGGGCGCTGAATCACCAGCAGCAGCTGCGCTTCGAGAAGAAGTACAAGCGCCGCATCACCCTGGCAAGCAGGTCGCCGAGATGGGACAAGGGCGTCAAGTATGCGCAGCTCGCGACAATCACAGGTCAGCCCTTCTGTCCCTTCTATGCTCCTCGGTGACGACAGACGGATCCCCAATACTTCAATCTCATGAATCTATCCATGCATCCATGCTGACACTGTCCAGCCGCACTTGTATGGCTGCTCTTCTACTCTGAGTTTGAGTGGTATGGACAGAAATACAAGCCATCCGAAGAGGTATGTCAAAGCCCGTTGATGGCCATTGCCATTGCCATTGCCATTGCACTTGGAAAGCTGGCTCACAGACGGCCGCGACGCAGATCCGCCGACGGGCCGCCCACTTGTTCGGCGTCCTCGACCCCGAGAAGCGCTACGAGCGCCGCAAAGATGCCCCCGAGATCAACCCGTCGGCGCCAAAGCCCGAATCGAGGTGAAACTCGCCTGGCATGCCCCGAACCTGTATCGTATGACTGTATATATATACATACGTATGCCACGCGCGCATCTGGCGTCTGGTGACCAAATCTCGTCGAAATATATGGATAGTTTCTCTGGGTGAATCATCATCGTAGTCGTAGTCGTAGTCGTCGTCGTCGGCGTTGTCGGCGTGATGCGTCACCTGGCGGCCCAGGCAAAGTTTGCTCCCATCCCGAGCCCAGTGCTGATAGCGCTGCGGCCTTCGTTGACGGGCCTCTTGGCAACGGTCCCCTGCGCCCGCACGCCGGAGACGATGCGATCGAGGTTCGTCTCGATGACCACCCCTCCGATGATCATCTCCGACAGGGTGGCGTGGAGGGTCTCGAAGTTGAAGATGAGGTCGAGCTCGCACACGTTCTCGAAGAGCTTATCGAGCGCCTCGACGTAGACCTGGATCAGGTCGATCAGGGCGAGCGGGCTCTCGGTGGACGTAGAGATGATGATGAAGTAGAGCGTGGCGTAGTGGCGGTATGTCACCAGCGAGGGGACGTCCTGCTGCTCCTCGGCCGGGTTGTGGGAGGTGCCGGACGCGGCCAGCAGCGGAGGCAGGGGCAAGAAGTTGCAGGATCCGAGCGGGCGGTTCGACACGAGGGTGAAGATCTCGGATATCAGCCGCTGCTGGATGCTCGTGTCCTGTTGGGGAAGACGTCAGCTCGCCTCGCGGCGCGGAGCAAACCGGGAAAGAAAGAGGGGGGGGGGGGGGGGGTCGGTTGACGGTTTGAATGTTTGGGAAGGCCCC
>NQYS01000001.1:3366292-3388452 GCA_003055955.1 Escovopsis sp. AC | reverse complement strand
GGGGGGGGGAGCGGGAGACGGGTCGACGGACTGGGTGACGAGTCGACGGGATTTGCGAAAAGGGCTCAGTCGATCAGTCGCGCGCGCGGATGGATCAAGGTGGAGGAGTCGAGAGGTGGATGGGCGGCTGGTGGATGGATGGATGGATGGATGGATGGATGGATGGATGGATGGTTGATGGATGGTTGATGGATGGACGGTTGATGGATGGATTGAAGGTGGATGGATCGAGGCGGATGCAGCAATGATGGAGGGATCAAGGGCCGGAATTCGGAGGACATTGAGTGCTGTGATCCGCCTAACCTAGAGTCGTGTTGAATCCGGGGGCATTACCAAGGCCACCCTGTACCGCCTGGAGCGCACTAGAGGCCTGGAGTTGGCCAGGGCAGCAACCGGGCGGGGCCGGGAGGGGTGCCACCCTCGCAGAGTCCGGGGAAGATCTCAACGAGCTCGGAATACAGAGCACAGACTCCGTACAGTCTACCCGAAGCACAGCAGACAAACATCTTGATCCATCTCTTTTCACATTTTGTTTTGTTTCTCCTACGTCACTCATCGAGTCAGGCGGAGAGCAGCGCCCCGTCGCCGAGACGCACGATGATGCCGCGCAGCGCAGAGGCAAGGCCGCAGCCGTCGCTCATTTGCTCCTTCCGTCCCTGCCATTACCTAAGCGTTTCCAGGCGGAAAAGCGGAGGAAGGAGCCATCCACGGGCATGTACGGAGTACGGAGCACATGTACTCCGTACTCGTTCAGAGTCAATCGCCGCTGGTCATGTGACGCGCCTCCTTCGTATAAATCAATCAATCAATCAGTCACTGGAATTCAAGGCGATCTAGCATCTCCGACTACCTCTTCGGCCTGCCCTCCATTCCGCGCGGTGGTGGCCACAAAGGCGACGGCGCCCGAATGGAGGGGGAGAGGAAAAAAAACCTTTCAGAGCGACGGCCGCCTCCGAAATCCAAGCCCCCGAAGGCGATGCCGTAGCCTGTCTTCTGATTGGCCGCTTTCCCCGCTCGCATCTGTGCTTCGTGGCTCCGCAACCCCGCGGCGTTCGGCGGCCGGGGTCTGTCTGTCCGGCGGCCCTGTGCGCGCGACCCGGCTTGTGCGCGATGCGCATTGTCTCCGCACATACGAGTACACTGGGCCTGTGGGCACAAGTTGTTGCCCCCGAGGTGGTATCCATCGACTCCGTACTCCGTATGAAAGTCATGGAGGGGCCTTTCAATGAATTGTCCGGGTTGTCGTGGAGGACAAAGCAATGTCCTGGACTGCGTACCATCGACTCAAACAGCAACCCCCCCTTCTTCCATTCCTCCATTCCTCTGCTCCTGTTCCGATTCGATGGGCCGACACTCCAATTTCAGGCACGCTCGCTCCACCCGTGTGTCACGAGCTCGTTGCATTCGGGGCCGCATCTCCCATACGCGGAACGCGGGGGTTTACGGAGTACATACATAGGGAGTCGTAATTCCTTTGGCCCTCCCCTTGCATGGTTGAATGCGAGTCTCGGAATCCACCAAGTTTATTAGCATTTGCCGTTGCCACAAGACTCTGGAGCGCGCGAGCCGACCTCCCATTGTGACGCATACATATGTACGGAGTACACGACCAATAATGTGCCTCACTTCCCGCAGAGGGCCAGAGAGGGAAAAAGGAGTGGCAATCCCCTGCGTGGGTCGTCCCCCCACCCCCCCCCCCCCCCCCCCCGAGGGTCGTCTCCCCCCGAGATCCCTGTGTATGGAGTGTCCCAAAATCTTGTCGCGACGCTCAATGCCTCATTCGGCAAGCGTCGCAACGTTGTGGTTGCTGCGCTCCGTCACCGCCAATTTGGTGAGGCCTTGGACGGGTTTCATCTGCTGCCCGAGTACATACATACGGGGGTCCTGTCTGTGCAGGTACGGAGTATGTAGGCCTGAAGTCTCCGTTGTTGAAGATCACTTTCTGCCAGCCGTACTCCGTATAAAAAGACCGTCGTGATGCCACTTCTCGCGGACTGTTCGGTTCGTCTTTCATCGGTGCCCGCGCGCGAGCACGCTTCTTCGCTCTCAATGCCGGCTTGACGCGATCCCATCAAGGATCGAAAGCAACGTTCCGTCCCTTGCGATAAGGTGTCGAGCTTCGTTCCCAAAACACACTGAGGGGAGCGATTCTGTCCTCTTCGAGTCAAGCCAGATTCGATCTTAGCTGTCGAGGGCGAGATGAAGGGGCAACAGGAATGCAAACACGAAACGCAGCAAGGTAAAGAAGAGCCCCCCACGGCCCTCGCCGCGGGATCCAGAAGACTCAAGGGCCGGCAGAGAGGGGGGGAGAAAATGCCGCGAGGTCAGCCAAGGGTTCGGAGTAGATGTCATCCGCGATGCTGGATGAGATGTTTGCCAGCAATGGACAGCGGCCCTTGCACGTGGAAGCTCGGTACTCGTTCTCCGTATACTCCGGAGGTCTTGAACGATCATGTGGTGTCGCTGCTGCGTGGCCCCTTCTCCACCTCCCCTCTGCTGAGGCCTTCGTGCCCCCCCCCCCCCCCTTTTTTTTTTTTCCCTTTCTTCTCCCCTCTTCCCCTCATTCTCTCCGAGAGCAGGCAAGGCCGCCCTAGTGAGAATTGGAGGTGCACGATGCCGCCAAGCATCTGGACGTCATCTGCAAGCAATCGTCGTTTTCCATTCGGCAGAGTAGGCGCGGCGCATGCTCACTGACGATGACTGCGTTAGCCACTTCCAACTTCCAAGTTGTGATACATAAGAGCCACTACGACTGCAATAGTCGGAGTGCACTTCACTTTTGATGTAGCTGGTTTCTAACACAAGTTGTGTGGCATTGAGGTACGGAGTACTCCGTAACTTCCCTCAGGTGGAAGGCATCCAGAAAGATAGATGCCCATTTCCGAATTCTGCGCATATGCCGCCGATCGTGCTCCGTGAGGGCCGACGATCTCGCGTCGACGAAGCGACAAGAGCTGATGACAGAGCGGAAATCATCGTCATCATCCCAAGCTTTGCTTTCTTTCCGCTCTCAGCATCCGCGCGAAGAGCGGGGGACGCCCCAGGAGCCATTCGCCCGCTCCCAGAATCGCGCGGCCACATATTCGATCTCACGCGTGGGGTGGGAACCCGAGACCCTGCGACGCTTGCGAACTCGATGCATCCTTGCATGAACCAGGCCGTCCTGCTTGCACGAGTACCGCGCTGGCATTCCCCGGATCTCTGGCCCGCTGACATCGACCCGACCGCAGACGAGACGTCGGCTATGCATGCGCCGATGGAGCCCCTGTACCCGTATCTGCGCCTGTGCCTGAACTTGTGTGAACTCGCACATGTCGTCCTGACGGAGATGTCTGGTGCGTTCTTCTCCCGCGAGTCTTTCCCCAGCATCATATTCTTTTTTGGCTCCCTTTTTGTCCCCTTAGACTTCCATTTCCGAAACTGGAATCGCATGATGGTGATCGAGATGTTTGCGGAGCGGCCTCTTCCGAACCATCCCTTGCCACGTGTGAGTATCTTTGATCCGCTCCCAACTCGCCAGCCACCTTGTTGTCGAGTGCGTCTCTAGCAGCAGGAACCTTCCCGACTTGGTGCTAGTGTGCGTCACCTTAGTACGTTGTACGGAGTACTCGTAAGGACATGTCGAAGTTGGGCGTCCTCTCCAAAGGACAGGGAAAAGATGGATTGTCATTCGCATCAGGAGCATCTCCATCGATGCCTCCTCGTCGCGTCGACCGATACATCTAATTTCTCGGGGCAGCCACCACCCGCGCTGGCCATCATCAACTCGTCGGCTCGCGCTGAGCGCGCAGAGGTCCTGTCCTGTGCGCATCGTCAGTGGACAGGGAGGGCAAGACAGCGCGGGCGCCTTGGAAATGGTGATGGGCAGGGGAGCAGAGGGATCTTCTCGTATCATTTGAAGGGCGGGGAAGAGAATGCACGTCCGAGGGTACCGTATGTACAACACGGAGTATGTACTCGTACTGGTGCCGGTAGGGTAATTCCAGAAGTCCGCTGCAAATGAACGCGGCTGGGATCGGCCTCTGCCCGGATCCCGCATTCGGGGAAATGTCTCGCTTTTCGCTGCCGGGTGCTTGTCCTCTGCGTCAGCGCGATGGCAGCCCGCCAGCTCGCTCGCCAATGATGTCAAGGCGAATTGATCAATGCGATCGATCCTACTCGTGCGGGCGAGTCGCGGGCCATGGCTTTCGGGCGTTGGGGCCGCCGCCGAGGCTGGGGTGATGCATCAATGGAAGAATTGATCCAATCCATCATTGGTACAGACGAGTACTCCGTACCCACCTGCAGCTCGACGGCCAGTAGTGGAGAATCCGGAGCTCCACTCAGCCGCCGCTCATCATGCATTGTGCAGGAAACACGAGCTGCTCCAGTCGCTGGCCTGTCGATGGATTTGCGTCGTCGCGATCTTTCGAGCTTCACCTTTGGAGTTTTTTTTCTTTCCTTTCCTTTTTGTACGGCCCATCAATTGTCAAAAGCAAAGGAAGGACCTAGGGCCGTTGAGTCGCGACTGCCACTGCAGGCACCGGTAGATGCGGAAAGGTACGGAGTACATGCTGAATGTACCTGATGACAATCGGTCGCAACTTCTTCTTGAATCACTGCGAGGCCAGAGTGATCGCGTTGGAAATGCCTCGGCGCCGGCTGCATCTTGTCTGCATCTGTGCCTCCACCGTCCGTGCAAGTGGGCAGGTCCGGCTCACTAGCGCCCCATGCCATCTGCCTGCTTTTAGCCAGGTCCTTCCGCCGTTAGCGGGTCGGATGGAGCTTCCCCCAGCTAAAGATAGGTAGGTACGAGTACGAGTGGGAGCAGGAGACGGGGAAAGAGCGAACAAGGAGGTAGCTTCCATCCCCCTCGCAGCCCGGTACTACTACGGAGTACTACCTATCTCTACCTATAGTACTCTGTACCTTGAACGCCATCAGAGCTTGCTGCTATTTCGGGAGCCTTTCCATGGATCAGGTCATATTGATTGATACGAGTGAGGTTGACCTGATGATTCTCGTGGTAATGCCTCGGATTGAGGTCAGAGGTATAAGTACTACCTGTATCAAATGCTCTTCCGTAGACTCGACGTAAGTCCTCGTCTGGCTGTAAACGGACGTCAGAACGGACCTGCCTGAAACTCGACGCGGCGCCTGCCGGTCTTCGCAAGTGTCTCAAGAAGTGCAGGAGCTACAGAGGACTGGTTGCAAGAGCTGGTCTGGGACGTGTTGGCATCGGCAGGCGCTTGCGACCTGCAGGTCTCTGCTCTTTCCAACAAAGCCCCCCAATTTCCCGCTCCTACCCTTCTTGGTTCCCTTGCCAAAAATCCTTCATCCCACCTCTTCTGTCTTCTGTCTTTGTCTTCTCATTCCTCTCTTCCTTTCTTCCTCTCCCTCCCCATCTCGCTCTGTATTCTTCTCATTTCTCAACAGCTCTTCTTCGTCTCTGCTTCTCCGCCTCGGCCAAACGTATCTCGCGCTCGCCATCCCATCGTTGGCCCATCGCATCGCATCTTCGCCCGGAGAAACGGAGCATCGCGTTCCATCACATTGCGCCTCCGGCCTGACTCGCTCAAAGTGGAAAAGAAAAAAAAACACCAACGTCCAACGTGGACAGCCGACGTGGACGTTTGACGTGGATAACTCGGCGGGCGCGGCCTGGGTGACGACGGCCTGACTCTCCGGAAGCCGGCTCGCTCAAAGGCCATTCTAACGAACTTTCGGGCGCCGAGCGTGCGAGTATATGCGTATCCACCAGTTTGCCGACTCCGACATCTACCTGCGCCTCAGAAGCAAGTCCCGAAGTGGAAGACGTCGTGTTAGACAAAAGAAAAACTCCGGCAGTCAGCAACCTTGCGCCCATCGACACGGTTCTTTTCAAGGCCGTACCGTCCACCAACCTCCATCTTCTTCAAGCAATCCCATCATCCGCGTCTCTGGCTTCCCCCCAGACTCCAAGATTTCGATCCCCGCAGCCGTCCACCCCTCAACTTGTGCGACAACCGTTCGTTTACCGTTTGCGCGCCGATCCGAGACTTCGAATTTGGGCAGATTACATACGTCAAGGACAAACGACCGAATCTGGCCAAGATGGTCCAAACAACGTACGGAAATTTCAAGGTACGGGCTTGCCGGGGAACTCCGTGTTTGGCATCTTCCGAGCCATTGCCTTGGCAGTCGTCTGACAGGTTTCGCGACAGGATTTCTGCAGAGATTCCACTCTACCAGTATGCAACGTAAGTTGTAGTCCCATTGTCGCAAAGACTCGACATTCTGCTCCTCAGGACCAATCAAGCCTAACATTGCCGACCGCAGTTGCTGTCGCCGACCCATACCCAAAGGGGCCCATGGCGAGGCTGTCAGTTGAAGGGCATACCGTTGCCCGGTGACAGGAACCTTGGCAACCTCGGCGCCATTGTCCTCTCGGGGTTCGCAATCGCCACAGCAGCATTCCTTATCTGGAGATCTGAGAGGAAGAAGGCCGCGGTTGGTCGACGGTAAGATGACGTCCATCGTCTCGAGGGCCTCGCGACTGAGCACTGACACTCCGACCTCAGGGAAATGCAGCTCTTCCTCCTCGGCTACGCCATCATCAGTATATGCGAAATCTTCTCCGTCGGCGTCTTCCCTCTCAACGCTACGGTTCGCGTGGTATGTATCCTGCCTTGATGGAATCTGGAGATGATCTTGTCGTGCTCACACCTCGCCTAGGCATTCAGTGCCGTCCACATCGGCATGATCGTGACGACCTGCTGGATCTTGATGCTGAACGGCTTCGTCGGGTACCAACTGATGGATGACGGAACTCCAATGTCTCTCACCCTCTTCCTGGCATCTTCGGTCGTGCTCTTCCTGGGCACCGGTTACATTGCTGCCGACACCGGATTCTCTTGGACGGGCTTCTGGGACAGTTCCTACGAGCTTCCCAACCGCAACTACGCCCTCTACACGCTGTATCAGCTCGTGCCGCTCATCTTCCTCATCACCTTTTTCCTCCTCGAGGCTTACATTGTCATCCGAGTCCTGGGTGAACGCCGCCCAATGGAGTGGCTGACTGGGGCCTTTGTTCTTTTCGCAATCGGCCAAATCTTCAACTACGCGATAAGCAGGCGTCTCTGCCGAGAAACAGACGGCAAAATCGACGGCTCCATGTTTGAGACCTTCTTCACCCTCCTGTCGGTCATCGCGATCTGGTTCTTCTGGTCGAGCATCACGGAGGACGACTGGCCGATACCCGCCGGCGGTCCCTCGTCGGGATTCAACTGATGGGGGATTGGGGAGTTTTGTCTTGCAAATCGGCGTTGAGGGACGGGAGCGCAATTCTCCCTTGGATGTGAGACGACTTCTTTCCGGTGTTTTTGGTTTCTTTCCGCGCTGTCACGACAAGAAAGATAAGTATTGATCGGTTGATGAATACGGGCTCCCAATGACTCGGGCGCACTTGCGATCATTTAGCCGTGCCTCTGGTCGGCGCTCGAATGTTCTAGGTTGGAAACTTGTGGCGAAAGCAATGTTGGTCGACGATACTTTTTCCGGGGCATGGCTGGATGCGCCAACGATTGGGCAGCTTGTATGATTGTGCCTCTTTTTTATTTTTTTCTTGTTCTTTGTTTTTCTTGGGCTTTAGATACGATTTCGCAGTACGCGTTATACCCCCGGTTGAAGGAGTAATGGCTACCAAGTCAGGCAAATGGGCTCTGATAATAATCTTACTTTTTCTTGGAAAATTTCACAGCGCATACCTCATCTTCATCGTGATCAGACCGAGAATGGATGAGATGAATTGATCTCTAAATATTGGGAGTGGATTCGCTGATCCTAGTGGGGTGCTAGAGGAGGGGCAGAAGAGAAGAAGAAGGGGGGGGGGGAGGGGGGTGGAATTAAACAGCGACAAGGCTCTACCTGTTTTAGCCCGCGCGTGAATGTCGCCAACTCAGCCTTGCCAACGTCATTTCTTATCGTGCAACACTGCCCTCGACCTTCCATCACGACTATTGCAGGTATTTGGGCAGGAGTTGGAGGTCTTCTCTTCCATTTCCCGGCGGGTTGCACAACGGCAAATTCTTTGCGCCATCCGCCTCTCTTTTTACGCCACGCCTCATCCTCATCGCCCGCCTCCATCCACCATGGCGGACTCGGAAGGCGAGTACCACGCCGACGACATGTCGGACGATGACCACATGATGGCTCACTCGGCGGCCGACGGCGACGCGCGCTCGGCGCGGCACAAGGGATCCAAGCCCGGCCGGAAGCGCGACCGCAACGGGTCCAAAGCATGGGAGAAGTCGAAGCGCACGTGGGAGACGGACCTGCCCGAGGAGGACCAGGACGGCCTGCTCAACCTGGCAAGCTACGAGGCGGAGCGGCGGCGGCGGCTGCTGCGCGACACGACGCCGCTGCAGCGGGGCATCATCCGGCACCTTGTGCTGGTGCTGGACATGTCATTCGCGATGTCGGAGAAGGACCTGCTGCCGACGCGGCAGCGGCTGACGCTGAGCTACGCGGCGGCGTTCGTGCGGGAGTACTTTGAGCAGAACCCCATCTCGCAGCTGGGCATAGTGGCGATGCGCGACGGCGTGGCGGTCAGGGTGAGCGACGTGGGCGGGAACCCGGCGGAGCACCTGGACCGGCTGCGGGAGCTGGAGGCGCAGGATCCCTCGGGGAACCCGAGTCTGCAGAATGCGCTGGAGATGTGTCGTGGTGCCCTCTTGTGAGCTCTCCTCTGTTTTCATTTCCCTTTTGTTTTTTTTCTCCGGCTTCCTTTCTCCAGTCTCGATTCGGTCGGTAGTGAAATCTGGGCTAATCCAGGGGCAGTCATGCGCCGTCACACGGGACCCGAGAGGTCCTCATCATCTACGGAGCGCTGCTGTCGAGCGACCCGGGCGACATCCACGAGACCATCAACCACCTCGTCGCGGACCAGATTCGCGTCTCCATCGTGGGCCTGTCCGCGCAGGTGGCCATCTGCGCGGAGCTGTGCTCGCGCACCAACGCGGGCGACGAGTCGCAGTACAACGTCGTCATGGACGAGGTGCACTACAAGGAGCTCTTCCTCGCGGCGACCACGCCGCCCATCACGCGCACCAAGGAGCAGAGCGTCGCCAGCCTCCTCATGATGGGCTTCCCGTCCCGCACGCTCGCTCCCGTGGGGAGCATCAGCTACTGCGCGTGCCACAGCCAGCCCTTCCGCGAGGGCTACGCCTGCACGCGCTGCGGCGCGCGCGTCTGCCGCCTGCCCGCCGAGTGCCCCGCCTGCGGGCTGACGCTCATCCTCTCGACGCACCTCGCGCGCTCGTACCACCACCTCTTCCCGCTGCGCAACTGGCTCGAGGTGTCGTGGGCCGACGCCGCCCGGTCCAGGGCGTGCTTCTCCTGCCAGGCACCCTTCCTGGAGAGGTCGGCCTCGGACGCGACGGCCAAGGCCCCCGCCCGGGCGGAGGAGGACGAGGGCAGAGGAGCCGCCAAGGAGAGGGACGGGGCTAGAGACAGGGAGAAGTCTCGGCCGTCTGCGAAGGGGGTGAGCGAGAGCGGGCGGTACGCGTGCCAGGTCTGCGGGAACCACTTCTGCATCGACTGCGACGTCTTTGCGCACATGGTCGTGCACAACTGCCCGGGCTGCCAGAGCAGCGCGCCGGCTGCGCCGGTCGAGGCCGAGGCCGAGGTCAACGGGAACGGCATCTTGAATGGAGCGATGGTGATGGACGGGTAGCCCCATTTTCTGACCAGGAGAATGTGAGAGGGGAGTTTCAGGGGATTTACAGGAGACCAGAGAAAAGGAACGACATTTCGGATGGGCACGGGCGTTGCTCTCGTATCGAGAGGAGAGAGATCTGATTTCCACATGCATGAATCAGGCGTACCGGCTGGATACCTGCTACATTTGGCAGGGTTTTTTTTTTTTTTTTTTGGAAAAACCGGGGGGAGGGGGGTTTCACGATGGAAATGTGGGATCTTGGTTTAAGTGTCCTTTTTCATCTGCATACTTGATGAGGCATCATCAGTCTTGCCTTTGCCAAATAATTTTGGCGGTCATGAAACAAGAGAAAAAAAGAAAAAGAGCAAAGATGAGGACTACAATTTCGTATCGTGTCTCATGATGTCAAATGAACGCCGTTTCCCAAAGCCAATATGAATGTGAACGATGAAAGATATCAAAGCCAAGATGCACCTTTTATGACATGCCCAGATATGATGAAAGAAAAAGAAGAAGAAAAGTGGAAAAAGAAAAAAAAAAGGGGGGGTGTGGATCTAGGGGAGGAGGGAGGGCAAGAGCGGGAAAGGATTAGAGGTTTCCTCGCTCGGCCTGTTCTCTCTCGATGGCCTCGAACAAGCTCTTGAAGTTGCCTGCGCCGAAGCCCTCGAAGGAGTTGCGCTGGATGATCTCGATGAAGACGGTGGGGCGGTCCATGAGGGGCTTGGTGAAGAGCTGGAGCAGGTAACCGGCCTCGTCGTAGTCGATGAGGATGTTGAGCCTCTGGATGGTGTCGAGGTCCTCCTTGAGCTCCCAGTTGCGCTTCTCCGTCTTGAGGCGCTGGCGCATGGTGTCGTAGTAGGTCTGGGGCACGTTGATGAACTCGACGCCGCGGGCGCGAAGGGCGGAGACGCTGGTGATGATGTCGTGGGTGAGGAGGGCGATGTGCTGGACGCCGGGGCCCGAGTTGAAGGTGACGTACTCCTCGATCTGGGACTTTTTCTTGCCCGGGGCGGGCTCGTTGATGGGCATCTTGACGAGGTTGTTGGGGGAGGCCATGACGATGGAGTTGAGGGCGGAGAACTCTGTGGAGATCTGGGAGTCGTCGACGGACCAGAAGCGGTGGAAGGAGAGGCAGCGCTCGTAGAAGGCGCAGGCGGCGACCATCTCGTTCCAGGACTGGTTGCCGACGCAGTGGTCGATGCGGGCGAGGGGCACGCGGGGCAGGGCGACGGTGGCGGCGGACCGGGCGCCCGCGCGGAAGCCGGGGAGGAAGGGCCCGGCGTAGGCGGCGCGGTTGATGAGGGTGTGCGTGGTGTCGCCGTAGGTGCAGATGACGGCGGTGGTGACGGCGCCGTGGGCGGCGTTGTCGGCGTCGCGGGTGACGAGGGGCGGCTGGACGGCGGCGGCGCCCTCGGCGACGGCCTTGGCGTAGACGGCCTCGACGTTGTCGACCTCGAAGGCGACGTCCTTGACGGCGTCGCCGTGCTTCTCGAGGTGCGCATGCATCTCCCGGAGGAGCTTGAGGTCGGCCTCGGATATGGGCTCGTCTGCGGGCAGGTGGGCCGCGGAGCGGAGGGGCGAGGTGAAGACAAAGCGGACCTGCTCATTGGCGACGACGTACGAGGCGAAGAAGCGGCTGCCCGTCTCAAGGCCGCGGTAGGCGATGGTCTGGAAGCCGTAGAGGGTCGTGTAGTAGGACGCGGCCTGCTTGGCGTTGCCGACCCACCACGTTACGTGGTCGTAGCCGGTGAAGTTGCCCGCGGGGACGGCGGCCAGGGGGCCGTCTGGACGCTGCTCAGGCGAGACGGAGACTGCTGATGGAGCCATGGCGACTTGTGAATGTGTATGTGTGTGTGTGTGTGTGTGTGTGTTGACGATGAGGTCACTTTGAAGCAACGGTGAGAGGCGAAGTCACCAAGGAGACTACCGAGAGTGGGAGTGAGAGGAACGAAAGAGAGGGGGGCTAAGTATGAAGCACGATGTGAGAGAAGGTGCAAGATGAACTCGAGTCGAGTGCGGTAGATGCAAGAGAGACGGATGTATGGTATTGATATAAAAAGGAAAGGAAAGGGGAAAGGGAGGGAGGAGATTCGAGGTCGAGAGGTGGCAACGGTCATATACTTAGTGGTATGCTAGTACTGGTATTTCTCGAAGCAACCTCCAGGGAGACGCGCAGTCCGGGATTGAAGGACAGAGAACCAAAAGGAAAACAAAAACAAAAAGGGAAATAAACATGGAGTAGCACTTCCTCGTCAGACCCCAGACTCGGTTTGCGGCTTCTCGTGAATTCTTTGCATCCTCATGCAAGCACTGTTCCGCATCATCCGCCAGAAAAAGGGTCTCAGGGAGGGAAGCTCGAGCCCCGGAAAGCCTCCGCGCGGCGCGAAAAGGGTTCTCGCGGGCCGAGAGCCATGCCCACGCCGGCCGTGATTCGTGATTCGTCCCCAAGACTCCATTGCGGCTCCCACAAGGCCCCCTGGACTGGATTCGAGCGCCGTTCTCTTTCTGCCTTTTGGCAGTGAACGGGAGCCGTCGGTCCCGGAGTGCTGGGGAGACGCGCAGTCGATCCTCTGCGGCCTTCTGGCGACTTGCATGGGGGTTGTTTCCCCCCGAGGTGATGCGTGCGGAATTGAGGCCGTGGCGGGCGACACTAGCCGATGAGAGCCGAGACTGGCCGGGCACTGTGTGTCCTTGGTAAGCCGGCCTGCCAGCCACAATCGATAATGACGTTTTCGGCTCTGCCGTTTTCTCGGATCCGTCCAGGTTCTTTCGTGAGGCCGACATACGAGTAAGGCCCGTATACGGAGAACCTACAGCCCCTGATCCATGGAGCCGACAGGTCCGTCCCTGAGAAAAAAGCACAGTCTCATCGGTGCGACCATCGCAAAGCCGCATTGCTTGGCAGCTCGCGGGTCTGAGGGTGTCTGAGCTTGTCTCTCTGTCTCGATCGGAGGAGGCAGCATCGGCACTGTGGAATCGGCACTGTGTCTATCAGAGATAGACTTGCGGCAAGTGCTCGGCTGCGCTAGGACGATTCGGGGATGGCGTGTCTTGCCGAGTGAGGAGGGTCAATCCGAGTCATTCCTCAAATGGATCGGTCGTCTTCTTCGAGCTGCCTCTTCAACTTCTCGTCAAAAGGGTCAGAGTCGTCCTGTACCTGTAGCAAGGGGCAGTGAGCAACGGTGAAGACGGACTGGACTCAAATTCGTTGACGCAATTTCTCTTCTTTCCCCCCCCCCCCAACAAGATCTTGTCTCGGGCAAGCTCTCCGACGGCCGAAAGAGACTCCACTGCCCACACTCCAGCTCCATCACCCTTTCGCGGCGCAATCAAGCACCATGACATCCATAACGCTCAGCCAGCGCGACATCAACGTGCTCGAGAAGATCAAGGACCCGGAATCCAACCCGGCGGCCGGCGTCGTTATCGACCAGTCCCTGCCCCGAGACCCCCAGATCACAGAGGAGAGCCTCTATGAATCAGTAGTCCAGCAAGAGCGCGACATAATCCGCTCCATCCAGGCCCTCGAGACCCAGCTCGGCGGCTTCCGGACCGACGAAGGCGAAGAGCAGGCCGTCGCGGGGTATCAGGCGTGCGTCTCACGGCTTGATGCCCTCATCGCCAGCCATCCCAACTACGCAAGCGCTCGCAACAACCGGGCCCAGGTCGCGAGACGGCTGTACGGCGACGCCATGCTGCTCGACATCACGACGGGCATGCCCATGCCCTTGATCATGCAGCCCGAGCAGCAGGAGAAGAGGCGGGCTGCCGCGCAGGCGCTCGACGACATGGAGGCCGCCATCTCGCTGCTCTCGCCAACTTCCTTCGGCGATCCCATCTCGCCTCAGGCCGCGCGGACGCTCTCCATGGCGCACACGCAGAGGGCGGCCATCTACCTCAAGACGTCCAAGCTCCTCGGCAATCGGCAGCTGGACGTGGATGGAGGGCGTCGCGAGGCGGGCTGGTCTCGGCTGGATTTCGAGGAGGCGGCGTCGCACGACCTAGCTCTCGGCGGGAGATATGGAAATCAGATCGCCAAGGGCCTGGCCGTGAGTGTCAATCCGACGGCGAAGCTCTGCGGACAGATTGTTCGAGAGGCGATGAGGAAGGAATACGGTCCAGGGCTCGATTCGTAATCTCCCTTCTTTTCCTTGCCTATCCTCGCCCTCCCCTTGTCATCTCCTTGTCCTCCAGAGAATGAGGCGTGCGATTTGCAACTCATCCTTCCACACTCAAAATTTCAGGTCCACCAAAGGCACGGCTTTGGACTGCAGCATGGGCGGCGTTTGCAATTTTTTTTCCTTTTTTTTTCTGGTGATTACTTGCGTCTTTGATCTTCCGAAGTTGGCGATTCCGATCTTTGTACAGCAGAATTTTGATCAATTTTGTTTCTTGGCAAATCCGATGCGTCTATGGTGAGCGAAATAAAGCAAAGAATCAGCTTCAAAGACCCCGATTTCTCGTGATACACTCATGTCCGTGGCTATCGTACCGTAGGCCAGCCTCTATCGTCTCGTTCGTCGACCTCCCTTTACCCTTCTCCTCGCGGTTGATGCGCACAGCCGTGGCCGAGAGGCCGATGAAGAGGGCGAAGATGGGGTCCGCAACCCTAGAGAAAATATAGGTCGGAGCTGGCATTTTGCCGCGTTGCAAACGATGCTGCGCCGAGGGTTTGGGTCCCGTCTCTCGTCTCCGTGGCCGCCGCGCGATCGATCAAGTCGTTGAGATAATCGCTTCTCAATGACCCTCTTGGGCTTCCCAATGGATCCTGATCAATGACGAAGAAGAAGCCAGTCGACTACCGGTACATACTATGCACTCGGGCGCCGCGTCGCATGATGGTACTCGTACTGGGAGAGGCCCTCACTGGCTTGGGAATTCATGTCAGATCAATCAGCTGCCGCGCACAGACCAAGGGCCCCGATCGCCCCAAAACGCACGACTCACGTGACCGCACGCCTGCCAATCGCTTGCCCCAAATTATCAGCCCACAAACCCCAAATTTTGCACCCAATTTCCAGATCACGGTTCCTCGACGACGACATTCCCATCCTTTACAGCAGCCCACCCCTCCCGACCCTCCCACAACAGGACGCAAAGATGAAGTTCCTCAAGGTCGGCCGAGTTGCCATCATCACCCGCGGCCGATACGCCGGAAAGAAGGTACGGTTTTTCCCTCTCCAGAGTGTTTTGTTTCACGGCAGGCTTGAGGAGGAGGAGAAGGACATTTCGCCGAGAGAGAGGGGAAAAAATCATCGAAACTGCGAATTGGACGACTACGTGGAAATTGGCACATGACGATCAAAAACCGAACGCGATTTTTTTGGAAGCAATGGCAGAATTGGAAACGATCAAGGAGGGCCGCTTTTTTTTCGATTGTTTTCGGAGGAAGAAGAAGGATAGGAGGATTACGACAACGATGCAACGACGACGACAAGGACGATTTTGATAAGAAGAGAGACGACGGAAGGACGCTTCGAAAGATGACGGAGGAAAAAAAAGAAGAAATCCCGGGACCGGCCTCGGAAATGATGCGCGATACTGGTGGCCATCTTTACATTTGTCTGTGTTCAGCTGTCTAACCTCTCCTTTTCTCCTCGCTGCAGGTCGTCATCATCCAGCCCGTCGACAACGGCAACAAGCCTCACCCCTTCGGCCACGCCATCGTTGCCGGCATTGAGCGCTACCCCTCCAAGATCACCCGCCGCATGTCCAAGACCCGCCAGGAAAAGCGCAACAAGGTCAAGCCCTTCATCAAGGTCATCAACTACAACCACCTCATGCCCACCCGGTACACCCTCGAGCTCGAGGGCCTCAAGGGCTCCATCTCCGCCGACACCTTCAAGGAGGTCAGCCAGCGGGAGGACGCCAAGAAGAACGTCAAGAAGGTCCTCGAGGAGCGATACACCAGTGGCAAGAACCGATGGTTCTTCACCCCTCTGAGTATGTTTTTCTACCCCTCCTTGCCCCTTTTCATTCCTTGCTTTTTGTGGTGTCCCCCCCCCCTTCCCGTGGAAAGAGGATCAAGGTGGAGGCAAGAGGGGGGGGGGAATGGCTCCTTGGGAGAGTCGCGCGCGCATGGTGTAAGACGGATCGCTAACAGGGCTCCCAGAATTCTAAGCAACTTGAAAAAAAGAACTGTTTTCCATCACGGGTTGGGAGTTGGTGGGATGTAAAGATCATCGATTGGTATTTCAGGAACCACGGTTTTACGGGCTCAATATGAAGTTCATCAACAATTACCTATTTCACCTTAGCCTCCTCTCCTGTCCTCCCTCCGCTCTTCAAAAAAAAACAAAATCAATGCTGCGTGAATGTCTTTATGGGCCCTACCCTCGACGGGGGGGGGATCCGGTCTCGGGCATCATCTCCGAGGGGCCAGAGAGGAGGGGGGCGAGGCTGAGCCTGTTCTCGAGCATCATTGCTCCGTGTACCTGGGGAATATCATGGTTGGAGGAGCACGAGAGCCAGGAAGCTGTGATCTAGAGAAAGCTAGAGGAGACGCCAGGGCTTGCGGCGACGAACGCGCCGCGTGGCCCATCAATGAAACAATGATTATCCCAAGCTCTTCATTTCTCGCTTCTCACTCATCCCTTCCATCTCTCGACTGCAGCCGAAGAGAACATGTCTTTGTCTTCACTGTTCCTTGAGGGGCGACGCGTTCCGGCACGATCGGGGAATCAAGGCATAATGCTCGTGCGACGTCGATTTCTTGGGCTGCCCGGAAGCTCTATAGTGGTACATACAGCAGTTTTCAAGCAACATCTCAATAGCCAACCAGGTAAAGCATAATTACTGCACCCCCCGCTCGTGTCTCCAATCTGGGGCCCGGAGACTGACAATGTTTCGTGAAAGAGGAAAGTAGGAAGGGTTTGGGCGGGAGACCGAAGAAAAGACAAAGCGCTGACCCGGCAGATTCCAAGGCTTCGTTAAAACAGAGAGTGTGTTATGTCTGTGTGTGAACGAGAGAGAGAGAGAAGGAGAAGGGAGAAAGAAAAAGAGAAGGTAGAAGGGGGATGGGGGGGGGGGGGGGAGTTAGAAGATTGTCCCCCTTAGATTGCCCCATCCCATCTGACCAACAACGCCGAAGATGCACTTCCCGTCCCATCCATTGTGCGTGCCCGTGCCGCCAAGCAATCCAGAACCACCCGAGGTCATACTTTTTTTTTTTTGCAACGTGACGAGGACGTGATGTGCCCGAGAGACGGACAGCGGCTACCTCAGACGGCACCGGTCTTGGAGAAGTGACTACTAACTTCGGTGGCGATCTTGGCCTTGTACTCGGGGGCGAGGTTGGGGGCGAGACCGCCGAAGAGTACGAAGAGGGAGAGCACGGCGAAGACGATGACGCTGAGCTTGCGGAGAATGGGCTTGCGGGCGCCAAACTCGGCCCACTGGCGGCCGCCCTCGGCGATGTAGCCCCTCAGCTGCTCGTACCCGAGCTTGTAGTAGACCATGCCGCCGAGGGCGATGGAGTAGCCGAAGAACTGGAGGGCGGTGACCTGGGTGCCCCAGATCATCATGGAGGCGATGACGAGCATGATGTCCTTGAGGACACCGCAGAGGGTAAGGACGACGGCGGAAGTCTTGCCGATCTGAATGCAGCGTGTTAGGCCACCGGGAATAAAAAAGAGCCGACTGGAATGCAAGGGGAGGGCGGGTGGGAAGGAAGAAGGGGGGGGGGGGGGGGGGGGGGGGATTCGGAGGCGGCGAGACCACATACCAGGAAGACAACGGAAACATTGAGCATGAAGGCGCAGAGACCGTTGAGGAAGAATGTGAAGATGCCCACATTCCAGACCTCGGCCATGGACACGTTGGGGACCTCCCAAATGAGGGCGACGACTCCGTTCATGACGGCGCAGATGGGGGCGAAGTAGTAGAGGGAGACGAGCGGGTCCATCTTGAAGTCGGCGGAGCTGAGCAGGCGCTGGACCATGGTGAGGCGCAGGGCCTCGAAGATGACGCCGAAGATCTGGTAGAGGACGCCGACGACGACGAAGTTGATCTCTCCCATGGAGGCGATGATGACGCCGACGACGATGGCGGAGACGTTGAGGAACTGCTTCAGGTTCGGCTGCGACACGCCCAGGGCCCAGCTGGACAGGAGGACGGCGACGGGGGTCGTGGCCTTGAGCATCTGGATGAAGGCGACGGAGAGGTAGAGGTAGGTCAAGTTACCGCAGATGAGACTCAGGCTGAAGAAGACGCCGATGGGGACGACGGCCCGCAGGTAGACGCGGCCCGTCATCTTGACCGTCTTGCGGCCGTCGAGGAGCGTCGTCCAGCGAGCCATGATCTGGGTGACGATGGTCGCAAAGGAAAGGTGGTACGTGGTCAGGATGACCGGGTATCCTTCGCGCCGTGTTAGCTCCCTCTTCTCGCTTTCTTTCTTTCTTTCTTTCGCTCGCCCGCAGAGGGCCGTCTCTATGGATTCCGGGGCGGGCCATCGCAACGAGGGCATCATGATAACGTACGGAAGTTGAGGGTATCGAGGAGCCATTTGTTGAAGAGAATGACAGAAGAGCTGAAACCGATCCAGGTCCTGCGAGTTCTCAATTAGCCAAGAAGTCGTGACGCCTTTCAAGCGGGAAGAAAAAAAAAGAAGAAGAGAAAAGGGCATCATGATATTGTCTTTTTTTTTAATTAGATTATTTTTTGGCTACTCACACCACGTAGAAGGCTGGATGCAAGGAGAACTTGGAAGCTTGGGGCTTGTCGGCTGCCGGGTTGACGGTAGGGAGGACGGGCGAGGAGGAGTCTCCGCGCGAGACCTCGCCGGAGACTCTGGATTTCTCTTCTGACGACATGTCGGGAGGACGGGAGACGTTGGGATCGAAGGATCGAGTGGGAGCGTTCGGCGGCGAAGACAGCGCGAGCAGGCCGGCGGATGAGGCTCGCGGAGGTGGTGGAGGGGGAGGAGGTGGTGGAGGAGGACAGTTCGGGAGTCTAAAGATGGAGAATAGGTATGTAGGAGCGCGCACGAGGAAGCGAACGAGCGAATGGACGGAACAGGGTCCCTTTTCTTTTGGACAAGGCCGAAGGAGAACGCGGGTGTGTCTTGGAAAGGGGAGCGGGAACGAGACTCAAGGGTTGGTGGTGGTGCCAGTCGCTGGTAGCAGATCAATCCTAGTCGGAGTGCGGGTGGTCGTAGCGCATGATGCTCTATGCATATAAAGGGGTACGAATCCGCCCCGGTTATGCAATACTCGGGCGAGGAGATAATCCGACTCAGTGGCACAAGACAGGTCCTCACCAGGCTGTGTGGAGTCAGCCCAAAGCCGGTTTTGCTGCCTGAGAACTGGGGAGAGGAACTGGAATCAAGGGCACGCTTGCGAAAGGGAGTGGAAACAAGCTCTTCTAGAAACCCGAGGGTCTTGGGCAGGCAGATGAGCAGAAAAAGGAGCGAGGATCCGGCTTCCAGGGTCTGAAGACACCATCTCGAGTCCGGGTGGATCGATGTCCTACTGAATATCATCCGTGTTCATGTCTCAAGCCCCCAAGAGCTGGAGACGGGAGGGATACTATCAATGTATGTACTCCGTACTCCGTATCAAGATGAAACAGGAGAAGGACCAGGCAAAACCCAAAGAGTCAGGGCAGCGGCGCAAATGGGCGGATCGCTCCTCCCCTTCGTTCTCGGGGAACGAGGTTCGAACGCTGCAGGGGCATCGCACTAACCTGTTCCGGGAAATGGCGCAGACCTAGCCGATTGGGAGAATGAGCCAATCAGAGAGACGGAATCGACCACATCGTCAGAGGCCTGTTGGACTCGGTTCGAGTACGGGTACCTCTACGGAGTACTCCATACTCCATACTACCTGCCTGGAGGGTATGTCTCCGTACAGGTACCGGTACAAGAAGGCCTCTGAATGCATCGCGATCCTTGAAGTGAGGTCGAGTCTTCAAAAACGAGAGGTGCTATCATTTAGAGTAGAGTGGCAGGTAGACCGCCTCATGAGACTTCGAGACTGATGGCATCAAGATGGATGAATCCCAGGTTGTCCAAGTCCATATGTAGGTTAGCAGGTCCTCGTTCCAATAACACGTGAGTGCCTGAAAGATCGTCTCCACGAGCTTGCGCGTCTGCGGAGCCATGGCGTGCGCGCGTCAGCGCTGCCAAATCGCGTGGTGAGGCCGTGATAACGCAGATGCTGGACTGGACTGTATTACGCGGCCCTGCAGGCTCATATCCGAAAAGGGCATGACAGAGATACGAGTACTCCGTATTGGTGGTCCTACCCGTGCCCGTACATATGTACGGAGTACGGAGTACATACTGTCGAGTTCGGGCGTGATGAAGCCCAGGCGATATCTCCCATCACCTTCTTCGAGCAGAGGACTGGATGCCGTCTACGTGTACTCCGTACGGAATACGGAGTAGTAACAGGCCGAACGCCTGTAAGGGGCAACTTCTGTTCTTTCCCCCCTTTTTGTTTGCTCTTCTTTGACTCCAGCTCCTCCTCGGGCTCTTCTCCGTCCGTAAGGAATCCCCAAAGTGCAGATTCAGATCGACACAGGGTTTGCTCTTGCTCATGGAAGATGGGGCGAGGATCTGCAGGTCGGTTGCTCTGAATCTGCAGATCCCTCGCGCCAGAATTCTCTCGGGTCCAGAAAATACTGGTACATGGCAGAAAACCGGGAGGAAAGGGTGACGGGCGCGGGGTGATCTGGACGGCCCTGGCCAGTTTCACACCGAGGACGAGCATCGTCATGATGGTCCGAGCAGCAAAACGAATAACTCGCTCCGACCTGAAAAGCATCAATCCATACCGGTATCCATGCTGGTCCTGGTAGCAGTGGAAGCTTCAGCAGGTAATCGTATACCGATCTATGGAGAATACGTACTCCGTACTCCGTACATACCCCATAACTCGGTACGTGCAAATTGGCACCGGCTTCGGTACCCCCATCACTCGTCCGCTGAAGCCGGGCTGTCTTTCTCCCCTGCAACATCGACGTGTCTGGAGGGCGGACCATGCACCCGTACGAGCATGTACCGGTAGCTGCACTTGCAGACGATTGCGCCGCGTCCTCGACCCCGGGCCTTCTGGCTGTTATGTTCCAGATGCCATGCTGGATCAAGGGGGAACAAGGGGCAGATGACGGCCGCCGTCAACGCCGCGCGCGTGAAGTCGGTTCCGGAGGCGGCCCTTCTCTCACATCCCCCACGCCGCCGCAACTGGAACCTTGGATATGTGCATGATGCGGGTAACCGCATATCGAGCCTCGCGCGAGCGCTGCGACCCTGGAGGTTTGTACTCGAAGGGTTAGTGCAGCATCTAATAAATGACGGGTGGGGTCCGCTAATTAAACGGCCGGATGCTTAGCCTCTCGCGCGTCAGGGCGATGGGATGGGCCAGAGGATTGGGACTCGGTACTCCGTAGATTTATGAGGTATGCATTGATGTGCTCTTCTAAGGGCTGTCGAGTGCCGCAATGCTTCGGTTCGGGCTGCCTTGAACGTTGTCATGCCCATTGTTGCCACACAGGAGGGCGCACTGGTATGCAACAGCCAGAGACAAACGAGCGGCCGTGCTGGCTCCTCCCGAGGCCTTGGGAGCACGGCCGACGGGATCGAAACGAATCATTGTTCTGCCGATGATTGGGCCGATTCGCCTCGGTGGCTTGTGCGAGTGGCCCCCCAAGGCGGACCAACAAGAATCGATGCCATTCCGACGACGTCGAGCGTCCAAGTTGTTGACGAGCGGGGCATCGTGCCATTGTTGCCGGTTGGGGATCGAGCCTGCGGGAAGAGGTAGGTGTCAGCCAGCCTTTCCATCCCGCCAATAACCACCAGCATCATCTCAATTCCTCCATCGTTGACCTAGAGTACGGAGTGCTACTGTACGTGCCATTCAACCCAGACGGCACTCGGCACTCGGCACGAATCGTCCAGATTCGTCTGGAACTTGCCCGGTTGACTCCTGTCTCACATTCCCGAAGCCGGTGCCCATCGCACAGGAATTGCCGGCCGAAGCCGCCTTGTACGGAGTGCAGGCAAAAGACGCCCCTTGACGTGGGACGGCGGTGCGTTTGCGATTTGTTTTGATTTGTTTCGTTTCGTTTTGTGTCCGCCGAAAGCCCGCAATGATCTTCCACCCAAAAACGGACGAAGAATGCCAGACCGTTCCAGGGCCAGCAGAGGGAGTCACGCTTGCGTCCCGGGATGCCTCCATGTTGTTCGTCTCGTGACGAGCTTAGATATGGATCCCCGCGTGCTTCCAAGCCTGGGCCAGAAGAGAAAAGGTCCACCCTTTTGGGCGTTCTCCTTGTCCTCTCAGTCCATCGACCATCGACCATCGACTGTCGAGGGTCTGTAGCGATCCTTGAAGCTCCCGCAACGACATGCTCGCATGTTGAAACAAGTTTCCACGAGGTCTCGAGTCCAAACGGGCCGGCAGCACAGTGCCCGCATCGGCGCGCCCCGGGGTTTTTTTTTTTTTTTTTTTGGGGGGGGGGGGGGGGGGGGGGGGAAACGCAA
>NQYS01000001.1:3341077-3366267 GCA_003055955.1 Escovopsis sp. AC | reverse complement strand
GGTGCGGGGGGGGGGTGTGTTTGGTGGGGGTGGGGGGGGGGGTTGCAGGGGGAGGGGGAAACGCAACCATCCGCTCTCTCGGATGCTGTCAGGAGGGAGGCACACGTTGGTTGTCGGCATGGAGGAAAGCGGGAGTTTAATTTTGAATGCTTTCGTCGTCGTCGAGAGAGCGAGCGAGGGTTTTCATTGATGGATATATCATTGTTGATTGAGGCTGGTGGTCGGTCGCTTGTCCGGATTGCGAAGCGAAAGGTTTACATAGATCAATTCGTGCAGTTCAACATACATCAATATGCTGTGGACACACGGAGTAAACGAGACCACCTACCCTATACGGAGTACCAACCGATCCATCAATCGATCCATCAATCAATCAATTGAATCGACATCAAGTCCGTAGATCCGCTTCAGGCTTCAGGCACGCGCTGGGCCGGCGTGACGTTAGCGGGGGTTCCAGGCCCACCGCCGATCCCCCTGGGGCTCCGCTAATGGAGCATGATGGTGCATGGAGGGTCAGACTTGAGTCCTCAAGTCGTAGCCAACAACTTATTCAAGTCCAGGGACTCAGGACTACCTCCTACCGGCACGAATCAGCACAGGTCCGAGTCGCGCTGGCACCAGGTACGAGGCTTACTAGTAGTACGGAGTAGGTATTACTTTACTCCGTGATTACGGAGCGCTTTACTAAGTACTATCCGATCTGGCGCTAGTCGAGTATCGAGAATGTATCGGCATATCGGGGCAGCTGGATGTGGCACTTGCAGCAGGACTCCGGATCAACTGGCACATATTTTGATCAATCAATCAATTCCAGGTTAGGCGCGCCAGGCACGCGCCCCCGCCATCAATCATGAATCAATCGATTGCTGTTGTCAGCATGAACACTTCGCTCAGAGGCACCTCGTGCGCCAGCCTTGTTGGCTGGAAGGAAAGGGTACCTTTGAGCGCTGCCGGACCGCAGTTAGGGACACTTCTTCTATTGATCTGTACTAACATGATATCAATGTTCTCAATGGGTGGGTGGGTGGATGGATGGATCCATCTAATCTGGCATCTGGATCCAGTCCATCGATCCGTGGGAATCTGTCCGAACCAGTCTCGACTCTAGTACCTGTATTGCTACCGCCTCTTCGTACCACGTCTTACCTCTGCCCGTCTCGCTCACCCCTTAATACACTCCATACCTACCTGTACCTTCTACCTTCTACCTTCTACCCTCCATCTACACCTTTTAATACGTCGCCCATCGCCATCGCCATCGCCATCGCCATCGCCATCGCCATTGCTGTCCTCTTCTCTTCTGGCTTCTGCTCTTGCCAAACGTTGCATTGATTCTTCCGGCCAAGAGCTCTTGCGTCTAGATCTACCAAGATCTAACCCCTCACCACCTACCTCTACTACCTCGCCCTTTGCCCGTGCTCGATCCGAGAGCCCGCACGCCATCAAACCCCCCACCATGGCCGACCGGTGAGTCTGCCCAGACACCACACGCCTGCCTGCTTCCAGCGACACCCTCGCCAAGGAATCCGAGGCGATGGCCCTCCCGTCTTCAGCACTCTCGCTAACGATGATCCATCCTCGCCCGCCTGCAGTCACGTCGATGTCCTCATCATTGGCGCGGGACCTACTGGTCTCGGTGCCGCCAAGCGTCTGAACCACCTGGTATGGACGCTGCCGTTCACCGCCAAGTCTTCTTGTCGTGTCCTCGACCCCACGGACCGCTAACACACGCTGTGCTCGCTAGAACGGCCCTTCTTGGCTCATCGTCGACTCCAGCGACAAGGCTGGCGGCCTTGCCAGCACAGATACCACCCCCGAGGGCTTCGTAAGTCCTCCGCCGCTGCGGCCTCCTCGACGGGCCTCTTCCCCCTCTTCCTCCCCCTCTTCCCCCTCTGCCTCCTCCTCCTCCGTCTCGATCGTCGCGCTGATCCTCTGCTGCAACGACAGCTCTACGATGTTGGCGGTCACGTCATCTTCTCCCACTACAAGTACTTCGACGACTGCCTCGATGAGGCCCTGCCCAAGGACGACGACTGGTTCACCCACCAGCGCATCTCCTACGTCCGCTACAAGGGCCTCTGGGTCCCATACCCCTTCCAGAACAACATTTCCATGCTGCCCAAGGAGGACCAGGTCGCCTGCATGAACGGCCTCATCGACGCCGCCCTCGAGTGCCGTGTCGCCAACACCAAGCCCAAGAACTTTGACGAGTGGATCGTCCGGATGACCGGCAAGGGCGTGGCCGACATATTCATGACTCCCTACAACTACAAGGTCTGGGCCGTCCCCACCACAAAGGTAAGCCTCGCATCCCCCGGTTCCCCCCCCTTTCTTCCCCGACGCGCGCGCTTTGTGTCCTGCGTCTTGCATCCTGCCTCTTGCGTTACCCTGAGCTGACCGACGCGCAGATGCAATGCGAGTGGCTCGGGGAGCGTGTCGCCGCTCCCGACCTCAAGACCGTCACCAAGAATGTCATCCTCAACCGAGTCGCCGGTAACTGGGGCCCAAACGCCACCTTCCGCTTCCCCGCCCGCGACGGTACCGGTGGCATCTGGATCGCCGTCGCCGAGACCCTGCCCAAGGAGAAGAAGCGCTTCGGCAAGCATGGTGAGGTGACCAGGGTCGATGCCGAGAACAAGATTGCCCACTTTGCCGACGGCAGCTCCGTCTCCTACAACAGCCTCATTAGCACCATGGCCGTCGACCATCTCGCCGAGAAGATGGGCAACCAGGATCTCATCAAGCTGTCCAAGGGCCTCTTCTACTCCACCACCCACGTCATCGGCGTCGGCATCCGAGGCGAGAGGCCCGAGCGCATCGGTGACAAGTGCTGGCTCTACTTCCCCGAAGACAACTGCCCCTTCTACCGCGCCACCATCTTCTCCAACTACTCCCCCTACAACCAGCCCCAGAAGGAGGCCAAGCTCCCCACCCTCTACCTCGCCAACGGCGACAAGGCCGCCTCGTCCGAGCCCCAGGAGGGCCCCTACTGGTCCATCATGCTCGAGGTCTCCCAGTCCTCCATGAAGCCCGTCGACGAAGCCAACCTCCTCAAGGACTGCCTCCAGGGCCTGATCAACACGGAGATGCTCAGGCCCGAGGACGAGATCGTCTCGACGTACCACCGCCGCTTCGACCACGGCTACCCCACCCCTTCCCTGGAGCGCGAGGGTGTCCTGAAGGAGCTCCTCCCCAAGCTCGAGGTCATGAGCATCTACTCTCGTGGTCGCTTCGGCAGCTGGCGATACGAGGTCGGCAACCAGGACCACTCGTTCATGCTCGGCGTCGAGGCCGCCGACCACATCCACCACGGTGCCGTCGAGCTGACCCTCAACTACCCGGACTTTGTCAACTCCCGATCAAACTGCGAGAAGCGCTTGGCTCACTCCTTCACCTTTGGCGGCTCGGCCGTGCCGCCGGCTGGGGAGCTCCCGAACTAGGACACCGGTTCCGGGAATAAAAAAAAAAGCAATCTACATTATCAGGATGCTGTTGGCGGACAGGAGAGCTAGAGCCATATACCTGAGAAATCCTCTATGGTCGGGGAGCAAGGGCCGGGTCAGGTCTGGGTAGAGAGATATAGGCATGCTAGAAAGTCGCGTCGCGTTGTTTAGATGTCCAAGTGGCGGGTCGGATATTCATCACGGCCGACAACCGTATCGCAAAGGAATAGACGAAGATGGACAGCCAGGGCGTTGACGCTCCCGGAGCTGGATACACAAAGACATACATGAATGCATTTCCGTCTCCAGTCTCATGACTGCCAGCATGTCTCAACTGATATCTACATATTGCCCACTAGGTATGCATGTGCATACATCAAGACATACTACATCTGTGCTGTCAGGGGCAGTATCGCGATAGGTCCCATCCAGTCCCCTGCCAGGGCGTGCATCAAATCAGGGGACTTACTGGTGAGCGGTTGTTGCCTACTACATAATCCGTCTGCGGCTCTGCGATGTATGTAAGGCGAGCCCTTTTCGGCGTTGGCTCCCCTCCTTGGCCCCTTGGCCTCCCCCCCCCGGCCCCCCGGGGACGCTCAATGGAGGTTGTTGACGCGGAGGGAGGGAACTGATTGATGCGCTCGTGCGAGATGAGCGCATCGCTGCGGCTGCGCGGTTGAATCATGGCTCGATTGATGCTGGTGGCTTGACGCCAACGGCCTGCCGGTGCTTGTAGTATGTATGTATGTATGTATGAGGCGTGAATCATGATGCGAGGAGGAGGTAGTAGGTGACGAGCATGACGAAACGGCGATGGTTCCGCGCATCTCCCAGCGAGGTGCCGGACGCGACTGATGCCGCCTCACCAGTGCCTTGCAAGGAGCCGGCCTGGCTCCTGCCATGGGTCCACTGCTGCGTCGGAAGACAGCTGGATTGTGAAACAGCTGCGGCGTCCCTGGGAATCCTTCCAATGTCTCCCGCGGGGCGGTGGCCTGCGTGGCCGGAGCGTGACAGTCCGAATGGATTGATTGATTGATTGATTGATTGATTGATTGATTGATTGATTGATCCGCCGAGCGGTTCGCGGTGGGCGGGCTATGTATGTATGTAGGTATGCAGGCTGCGTCGAGCATCAATCAATATCCGTCCACCCATCCATTCACCCACCCACCCACCCATCTATCTACTAGGATCCTAATATCCTGTCATGAGATGCATTCATTCATATGAACGCTTGCTCGTACGGAGTAGTAGTACGAATAGAACTTGAGATACAATCTTGAAGGATGGATTCAGTCCCGGATGATGTTCTGCCTGATCAAAGGGGCTAGCACCGGGTGAGAGTGTCTTGCACATTCGTACTCCGTACGGAGTACCTGGCACCTTCTATCAATTGATGCCTTCAAGTTTCATCTTGCAAGTCTGTTTACATACATTGACGGTTAGTCAGCGCCATCGAGAGGAAGGAGCTAAGGAGCTACCGCCGCCATCACCTGGAAACCTCCGAGGTCTCCTAGAAGGCAGGCACGAGGGCAGCTCCTGTCAGCACTCACGGCCCAGGCAGATCTGGCAACCGCTGCAGGTTACGGAGCAGTACTCCGTACCAGCACTTGCTACCGCCTAAACGAGAGCAGAACGGGTACTGGATACAGGTCAACTTCAAGTTCAAGTTCAAGGATTGAAGTTGAATGGCAGCAAACACGGCCAGGATGCAAAAGTTCATCGAGAGGAACTGAGTTGAATCCAACGACTCCCGGCAGGAGCAAACACCAAAAGCACACCTTCGCCTTCCCAAGTCACTAGAGGTAGTACGGAGTACGGAGTAGGAGGTACGGAATTACTATAGTAGGTTCGTCTGCACCTCAATTTCTATATATATATATATATATATATAAAAGAACAACAAAAAGGAAAGAGAGAGAGAGAGAAAAGAGAGGCGAGGCCTTTTTTCTCTCTTTCTCGTCCGTCCTTCTTTTCCAGTCCGCAGAGTATCTGAATCTCCTTTCTCTTTTTCCTCTCTCTTTTCTTTCTACTACTATACATATCTTCTCTCTCTCAGAGTAGGTATCATTCTGTCCCTTTCGACATCATCTTCCCCGCTCTCTTTCTCTTTCCGTTCCTTTCGGATTCTCTTCATTCCCTTTACATATAGTACCTACCTCCTCTCCTCCAAAACCCATTCATCCCCATCGAATACTACATGACCCAATCCTGCCTCGATTACGGAATCTACCACCATCACTACAGCTACAACAACAGCTTCTACCACTACCTACTACTACGATTGCGGGACCGTCCAGCAGCCCGGGAGCAGAGCGGACGGTGGAGACCCGGACCGGACAGTCTTTACCTGTATGAGCATGTATGTATGTACGAGTACTCGTACGCACAGATTCCCATGTTGATCCACGCACTCGCACTCGCACACGTATTCGTACACGCACTCACGCAGATTTGCCCATTCGATAGAGGAGGGTCCTCGCGGTCACGCTCACGCAGCCTCATCACTGGAACTCACACAAATCCATCCCCGTAGCGCTCACCGCACGGCATATCATTGTCAATCACGACCACGACCACGACCACGACCACGACCACGACCACGACCACGATCACGATCACGACGACGACGACGACGACGACGACGACGACGACGACGACGACGACGACGACAACCACCACCACCACCACCACGACACCGACGACAACAACATCAACAACGTCGAGTAGCGACGACGACGACGACGACGACGACGACGACGACGACGACGACGACGACGGGATCGACGTACAGCAAAGCAAAGCAAAGCACAGCACAGCACAGCACAACGACGCACAGCCTGCACAACCACGCAGCACTCGGCATATTGGCATACAATTGCGTCGGAGTAATAGGGCAGAGGCGGCTGCTGCTGCTGCTGCTGCTGCTGCTGCTGCTGCTGCTGCTGCTTCATTTACTGGGGACTCCGGCCCACTTCTTGACTCTTGTGCTCAACACCGACAGGGAACCTGACTGGCGCTCGACTCACCACGGCCTGCAATCACCTGCCGGATGGGCGTGCAGTATATGTTCGTACCGGGTGTTACAGTGGAAGCTGCTCAGCATTGATTGATCCTGACTCACTCTCTAACACAACTGGCACCTCTACCACTACCTCTACCTACGAGTACCTACATACCTTCAATATACCTGTGTCGACGACGACCTACCTCTGCTCGTACATAAATCAAATACATACTCCTCAGTACTACTACTGACGACATCGTCGTGCCACTCATCCCACACAGAGAGAGTGAGCTCCAGCTATTGCGGAGACGGCCCGCGTGAGGAAGCTTCCACAGAGTAGCACCAGCACCAGAGCAGGGCCACCATCACCACCACCTCGGACGGCAACAGGCACTGCCATTGAAAGGCCCCCCCTCCAAATTCCTCACTCTTTATCTCTTTCCACCAGCCCCCTCTCACCCCCCCCGGTTCAGCAAAAGCTCAAGCACCCCGACCGAGCATAGCGGGCTGCACCAGACGACAACCTCGAAAATCGCCAGCTGGCTCCGTCGACTCTCCGTGCCCGCGTTCCCGCGTTCCCGCGACCCTTTCCTCCCACCCAGCCTGGATCGACCGACGATGGGCGCTGCAGACGAGCTTGGATGACTTCCGACTGCTGAGTGCAAAGTGCTTTCGAGCCTTCGAGCCTCTTGACCGTCGAGCCGACTAGCTGGGCCCTCTTCTCATGATCGCCTGCCAATATGGATGGTCCAGCTTTCGTGCCCGACGATGTGCTCGACTCGCTCCCTCCGCCGCCGCCGCGACTTTTCGAGCGCCTTCGCCAGATAGCCTGCTATACTTGGGATGAGAATCTGCCTCCATATCATTCGTCTTATGACTTTTGGTGAGTCGCTGGCTGCTTTGGCTGCCGCTCTTGCGCTGCTCCGTCGTCCCACCCCAACCTCCAGCCAACAGCTGCAGCTACAGCATCAATCACATTGACGGCGAGAATTTGGAAGACTCCTCCTCCTCCTCCTCCTCCTCCTCCTTCTTCTTCTCCCCCTCCTTCTCCTCCTTCTCCTCCCTCTCCTTGTCGACGTCGTCGACGTCGTCGGAAATCATCGTGAAACCCGCCGTCCACCCGCGCTGTTCTGGGCAGATCGTACGACTCGGGGCAGGCTGGGCGGGACTGCCATGTTGATTTTCCTTCGCGTCATCTCTTCTCTCCACTGCTTTGGCTGTTCTGCGAGTACTGACTTTTTCTTCCCCTTCGCGCTTTGATCAGGCATGTTTTCGGGACCCGCATCATCACGCCCACACTACCCCCCTCAGGATCGTCGCACAATACCTCCAGCCCGAGCTCTGTCTCCAAGCTCCAGTCCGGCCGTCCCACACCCTCCGACCATGGCGGCCACCTTTCGAGTTACAGCTACGGCTTCGGCAGCGAATCTCCCGCGTCCCCTCTGCCGGCCTCGCACCCGCCCTTGCCTCTCTCCTCCCCCTCATCCGAATTGCCGTTCGTCGAGCAGCGAGTCGTCGCGCGAGTCTCTCATCATGCCCTCAGAGAGGAGCGAGCCTTCCAAATCGCCAGGAGCGTCTCTACCACCGCCGATCCCGCCGGTGATCACATTGCCCAGCCGCTGGATCTCTTCCGACTCAACCCCCTGCCCGGCGATCGCGGACCCATCGTTGTTGCCATCTACGGGGATCTCGGCGATAACCACCTGCTGGACATCCTCGATATGGGCCCCGCCTATTACTATGCGCGCAAGGAAGGGGACGCGTACCGCTCGTTTTACCTGGAGCCGCGGCTCCAGCCGCCGATGAGCCTCGAGTCGTTCCTCGATTTCGCCATCGGTGCCACTCAGTGCCTCGAGATCCTCCACCACAGCCGGGGGACGGTCCACGGGGAGATTCGCGGCGACGCATTCCACTTTAACCTCGAGCAGAACAAGGTCAGGATCGTAGCGTTCGGGTCCGGCGTCAGGTCGTTCGAGCACGGCCTGACCAGCACGGGGTGGTCGATGCTATCGAAGGAGCTGGGCGCCAAGAACAAGCTCCTGTACATCAGCCCGGAGCAGACCGGCCGGATGCCCGCCGAGCCCGACAGCCGGACCGACATATACTCGCTCGGCGTCCTCTTCTGGACCCTACTCACCCAGCAGCCCGTTTTCGTCGGGGACACAGCGCTCGACATCGTCCAGGGGGTCCTCGGCCGTAGGATAGCAAACGTCGCTACCATCAGAATCGACGTCCCGGATGTCATAGGTCGCATCATCCAGAAGTGCACGGCCAAGACCGTCGCCGAGCGCTATCACTCGGTCAGCGGGCTCCGATACGATCTGGCCAAAGTCCAGGAGCACCTCGGGAACGGGGATCTGGCGGCCCTCAAGGACTTCCCCATCGGAACGCACGACGTCTCCTCCTTCTTCATGCTGCCGACCGCCATGATAGGCCGCGGCGATGAGAAAAAGGAGCTCCTCAAGGTAATCTTTCGCGTGGCCAAGACTTACTCCCTGCAGGGTCTGCCATGGCCCAATCGCTTCTCGGAAGCATCGAGCCTCTCGACCGAGATTAATGCCATGGACGACGCTTCCAGCGAGGGCGGCGCAAGCTCGATCGACGGCACGAATCGCAGGAGTGGGTCCTTTGCCCAGACCGTCTCATCCGAAACGAGACAGACGCGAAACAGCATGCACCACTCCATCGCGTCCGAGACCCAGACCACTTCCAGCGAGACCGCCTCATCCACCCAGTCCCTCACGCCCTTTTCTCGGCCCTCGAAACAGTGGGAGCGGCATCATTCCCTCTGCCTTGATAGTGTCAGCCTCGTCGAGGGCCTGGGCAATGATGGGACCAGGAATGGGCTCGAGCCGGGCGCGGCCACCCTATCCCGGCAGCTGGGATCCGCCAAATTCCGGCGCCACGACCATTGCGAAGTCGTAATCGTCGAGGGTGCTGGGGGAATGGGCAAGAGCCTTCTGGTCCAATCCGTCCTGGCGGACGCTCGCCGCTGTGGCTACTCCGCCACGGCCAAATTTGACACCACAAAGAGGACCCCGTTCGGGCCATTGCTCAAGCTTTTGTCGTCCTTCTTCCAGCAAGTATGGGGGGAGAGGAACACGGACACGCTTTTCCACCAGAGACTGAAGCAGTACGTTCTCCCGGTCTGGCACATGCTGCATCGAGTACTCGGTCTTCCGGAATTCCTTTTCGGCCCATCTGATGCTGCTCTGCCGCAGCCAATTTCTTCGGGGCAAGGCTCCTCCTCGTCGTCGTCGTCGCGCAAGGACACCATGCGGCCCGGCTTCATGCGTCGCGAATCGTCTCCCGGAAACTCACCCAGCCCTCTGCACCGAAACATCTCTGGCATAACAGCTCAAACCCCGCAGGAGTACCTACGCGCCGGCGTCACGAGCGGGAGCCTGCGCCTCGTCAACACCATCCTCGACGTTCTCAAGGTTTTCGCCTCCCACAAGTTCATCTGCTTCTGTCTGGAGGACCTGCATTTCGCCGACGATGAGTCGCTGGAACTCATCACGCAGATTATAGCCTCGAGGATGAAGATGGTCATCATTGTCACCTATCGCCCGGAAGAGATGGCCGTTGATAAGATCCAACGCGTCGTTCAGCCCCCCGAGGCTGACGGTAAATATGGACCTCCTCCCCGGGCCGGCTTTGCCGCTAATTCGACGGCAGACTTTCCTCCCAGTGCCCGCACTGTCATCACCAAGATCAAGCTCAAACCCCTGAGCGAGGAAGAGATCCTCGATTACGTCTCCACCACGCTCTGCCGACCCAAGGAGGAGGTCCTCTCGCTCGCCCTCGTCATCCAGTCAAAGACAGCCGGCAACCCCTTTTACATGAGGGAGATGCTCAGCGCATGCCACCGAAAGAAGTGCATCTGGTATGACTATCGTGACAGCCAATGGCATTATGATCTGGATCGTTTGTTCGCGCAATTCCAGGGGGAGAAGGACTATGATGTCCTGGACACTGCATTCATCACACAACGGCTCAGTGAGCTGCCCGATGCATCACGAGCCGTTCTTGCCTGGGCTGCCCTTCTAGGGAGCTCATTTTCTTTCGACCTGCTGAGCCGTCTAATGAGTGGTGAGTTCGAGTACGACGACGACGACGACGATGTCAATGGCGATTACAATGATGACGACGACGAGGACGACGAGGACGACGACAGAGACGACGATGATGACGCAGACGCAGACGCAGACTCACCATGCACAGAGGCTTCGCTCCGGCGAGGCTATTCAGAGCAGGAAGCGGTCTCTGGCCTGCAGGCCGCCATTCAGGCGTACATCATCGTGCAGACGGAAACCGACGATCGTTTCCGCTTCGCCCATGACCGATACATCCACGCGGCATCCAATCTGAAGGAATGCAACGCTCGCAAAATGCACTTCATCATTTCTCAGACCCTTCTCAAATACTACGCCGTGGAAGCGAGACAACGCGACAGCACCGCCTCACATATCTGTGCCGCCGTCGACATCATCAAGCAACGGGTGCCTCAACGCCGAGAGTTCCGGAAGTTGCTGACCGAATGCGCCCAAGCTGCGATCGAGAGTGGGGCCCGGCCGACGGCTGCGAAGTACTACAACGCAGCTGTGAGCTTACTGCAGGACAAGCCGTGGGACGACGACGTTGAGGATGCATCTTACGATGAGACCAGTCAGCTTTACCTCCGTTCGTCTGAATGTTATGTTTACATGGGACAGCTACCTCTGGCGAGCGAGCTACTTTCTCTGATTTTCTCCAACGCAAGATCTGCCATCGACAGGGCGCCCGCATACGTTTTGCAGTCACGGATCTTCGCGCAGAGCGGCAACTCCCTGGCGGCGGTCACGTCTTTGAAGGAGTGCCTCGCTGCCTTTAACATGACAATAGACGAGGAGCCGACGATCGAGAAATGCGACCAGAAATTCCATACCCTGGTGGCGCGCATCCAGAAGATGGATCGAGAGGCAATCATCCAGCCACAGAAGTCGACAGATCCATTCATCTGCTCCATCGGAGTCGTCTTGGCCGAGACCACCGGCGCTGCTTGGTGGAGCGATTGTCTCAACTTCTATCACCTCGCTCTGGTGATGCTCGACATGCATCTATCTCGTGGCATGTTCGCCCAGTCCGGCATGGCGTTCCTCCATTTCGCCGTCATTGCCCTGTCGCGATTCAACATGGTTCAGTTCGCCATCGACATGGGAATGATATCCCAGGATTTGCTCTTCCAGGCCCGCGATGCCTTCACAATGGCCAGGGGACAGATGCTCTACTCCTGGTTCATCGGGCATGTGCACTGCTCGGGACCGCTCTTGGTTTCTCAGACAGAGGATGCTATCGAGTTGGCTTCCGCGGCCGGGGACCGAATGTCGACAATCCTGGCTTACGGGCTCACGGCGCAGAACAAGTTCTTGGCCAGCGAAAATTGCGCCGATCTGGAGACGTTTTGTGTGTTTGGCTGCGAAGAGATACCCAATTGGTACTGCGACACTCGAGGCGGTCCGGCAATCATCGCCGTCCGACAAGTGTGCCGGGCTTTGCAGGGCAAGACGCAGACCGACGATGCGATCCGGATCATGACAGACGAAGATCACGATAGCGTAGACTACAAGAGCTGGCTCAAGACCCAGACTCATGAGAGCAACAGATCCTCTCTCATGTACGAAGGGTTTGAGCTGATTCCTCTTTTCATCTACGGCTTCCATGACCGGGCGGTCGAGATCGGGGAGAAATGCTACGAACAGCTGCCGAAGCTGTGGTCCGCGCGAAACCGGATGCTGATATTGTTCTTCTACGGCCTCAGTCTTTCCGGCCGCTTGATGCGCCGAATGCAGGATCCCCTCACGGCTGCGGACGATCTCTCGCCGGAGAAGAAGCCGGTCGTCGAGAAGTTGACCAGTTTCATCAAGCACATGATCGACTGGGGAGCCGTGTCTGACAAGAACTACCTGACATGGACGAGGCTTCTGGCGGCCCAGAGGGCAGAGCTATCGGCGGACGATGGCACTGCCATACAGCACTACGAAGCGGCCCTGGACCACGCTACGGAGCATGATTGCATCTTCGAAGAGGCGCTGGGAAACTTCCTCATGGGAGAATTTTTCATTCGACACAAGGCTCGGAGGTCTGCCCGCGCTGCTCTTTTGGAGTCTGTCGGCCTGTTTCGGCAGCTCTCGGCCACTGGAGTGGCCCTGGCTATCGAGGAAGAACACCACACGCTGTTTGCCGCACGAAGTCGCCGGGTTGCCGACATCGGTATCCAGACGGACTTTGTTACCGACGCGCCTTCCATCCAATACCGGCCCATGGATGGTGGGGATGAGGACGAGTTGACGCAAGTCCCGTCGCAGATTCCCAACACCGCCCTGACGGAGATGAAAGGAGAACGGATCGGGGCATGGAGGGGGTCCATGCAGATGCAGTCAGAGGACGGCACCGGCCTCCCTGCTCTCGATATGATCGACTTGCATGCCTTGCTCGTGTCGTCTCAAGTCATATCATCTCTGCTCCAGATTGATGAGCTGCTGACAACCATGTGCGATATCATCCTGCAGACATGTGGTGGCTCCGGTACGCTTGCCGCCATCATCGTCCACGACGTCGCGCCCGAAGGATGGTACTTGGCTGCGAGCGGCGATCCAGAGAAGGGCGCCTCGGCACACAAGCCCGGTATCTCGCTCGCCGGAACGGACCTGGTCGCCGAAAACGTGGTCCTCTACTGCACGCGCTTCCACGCCACCGTCTTCCTGCCAGACATTGTGTCGGATGAGCGATTCGGCAACGTGAGCGAGTCCTGGCTGAAGCGCAACCCGGCAAGCAGGGCCATCATTGCTCTTCCGATTCGCAACGCCGACAAGCCCCTCCTTGGCGTCCTCTACCTCGAGGGCGAGGCCGGGTCCTTCACGGATCGCAACGTGTCCGTCCTTCAGCTCCTTGTCAACCAGATATCGATCAGCTACTCGAATGCCTTGTCCATGAAGAACGTCGAGAAGATATCCGCGGAAAACCGTTCCATGGTCACGATTCAACAACGAGCTTTGATGAAGGCTCGCGAGGCCGAGTTAAAGGCAAAGACGGCCGAGGCTGAAGCGAAGCGCAACGTGAAGCTGGCGGAGGAGGCGGCAAAGGCCAAGTCGATATTCCTCGCAAACGTTTCCCACGAGCTGCGAACTCCTCTCAACGGCGTCATCGGCAACTCGGAGCTCCTGAGGGACAGCAATCTCAGCAGGGAGCAACTGGAGATGGCCGACTCGATTCGAGTTTCAGCAGATTTGCTTCTGACGGTTATTAACGATATCCTAGATTTCTCCAAGATGGAGGCCGACAAGATGAAGCTCTACATCATTGCCTTCAACCCGGAAGAGATGGTTCGCGAGGTCGTTCGGGCAGTCTCTTACAGCAACAGGGAAAAAACCTCGAAAAAGAATGTCAAGATCATCCAGGACATCAAGCTGCCCTCGATGCTCATATACGGCGACCCGATCCGACTTCACCAAGTGCTCGGCAACTTGATCGGCAACAGCCTCAAGTTCACCGAGGACGGATCGATCACGATTGGTGCGCGCCTCGACGCGGAGACCAAGGAGAGGGCAACGCTCACGTTCTGGGTGAGAGACACCGGAATCGGCATTCCGCCACAGCAGCTGGCCAAGCTCTTCCAGCCCTTCAGCCAGGCAGATGCGAGTACGGCGAGGAAGTACGGCGGCAGCGGCCTCGGGCTAAGCATCTGCAAATCCCTCATCGAGATCATGATGCACGGCAGCATCGAGCTCGAGAGCGAGGAGACCATCGGGACGACTGCCCGATTCACCGTCTCGTTCGAGAAAGCCAAGCCAGACGTTGCGGCAGGCGATGCCCAGTCGTCGTCTTCTCCGCCCATCGACCGTTACTCTATCAAGGCAACGCCGACGGAACGGGCCTCCTCGCCGAATCCCTATCTTGATCTTTCCCGAGTGCCCAAGAAAGACATCCGCATCTGTGTGGCAGAAGACAATCCGATCAACCAAAAGATTGCGATCCAATACGTGCAACGGCTCGGGTACACTAGCGTCAGCGCATACGAGAACGGACAGAAAGCCATCGAGGGACTGCGTCAGAAGGCAAGAGAAGGCAAGCCGTACCATGTGATCCTCATGGACGTGCAGATGCCCGTTCTCGATGGATACGAGGCCACCAAGCTCATCCGCAGAGATCCCATCGAAGACGTGCGCAACATTCTGGTCATCGCGATGACAGCCTCGGCCATCCAAGGAGACCGTGAGAAATGCCTGGAGGCCGGGATGAACGACTATCTTGCCAAACCTGTCCGCTCTGAGGTCCTCAAGCGAAAACTGGATGCCTACATGAATACCACAGTATGAGCACAGCCCCCCCTTTTTTGCGCCCCTTTTGCCCGTTCCGCTTTTGTTGCGATTTAGTCTTTTGCGCATTTATCGGAGAGGGGAAAGAAATTTTTCAGAGAAGAGAAAGAGAGAAAGAAGAAAAACAAAACAAAAGAAGCTAATGACGAGAAAGAAGATGGAAGGCTCCGGCTCGGATCGCTCAACTCTCAATATTTCTCCAATGTCAGACGCCAATGGGCATGGCGAGATGGTCGCCCCGATTCCCAAGCTGCTGCACTCGCCTCGAAATCTTCTACCCAGCAGCAATTCCTTGACGGACCCCAGAAACCCCTACTCGACCCACATGACATCCGACCTGACGCATCAATCGGGGGCTTTTGAGCAGGAGCGCCACATCTACCACGCAGACACCCTCGAGAAGGCGGCGACAGGAGTTTTCGGGGAGTCTGCAATCATCAGTCCGACGGCGACGAGCGTGTCTAGTGAACAGGAGATCCTGAACGCGGGGTTCCGCAGGGGATCCTTATCCTCACAGAGAAACCAGCCTCGCCGATTCAGCAAGAGCCGCACCACCAGCGACTCGGTCTCTGAGAGTCCGTCGTCGGAGAAGCTCAAGGGGTTCATCATTGAGGAAGCAATCGAATGATTTCGGAGGAGAGTGCGCTTCTAGGACACTCACACGCGTACACAACTTACCCACCCACAAACCCACCCACACACGCCGCCTTCACGATCCGAGGCCTCCAGTTCTGCAACCGATTTGCAGCAGCAGCAGGGATCCGTGAAGGCTAAAGCAATCGAGGCGATCAACGATTGATTGACTCGGGCAAGCAACGCAGCATGCAACTCTGTTCTTCCTGCGCATCCGCGTCCTTTTCCATCCATCTCGTCAGAGGTCGAAGGGACGCGCAACACAAAACACCAAGACAAAGAATACAAAACCACGAGTACGAGGTGACGAGAACCAAAAAAAACGACTTTACGAATACGATTTCTTCTCAAGACAGCGCAATCTTTCGCAGACCGCTTTCTTGATCCTTGATAGACTGGCGCAAAAGGCACTAGAGCTTAGCCTCGTCGATTCCTTGCCACACATCTGTTTTCCGCACACCCACGCTCGCACATTGGGGCTCTTTGCATTGCGAAGACTATTCTCTGCCCTCTTCTCTTCTTGAACCAATTTTTTTTCTCTTTGCCCTTTCTTTCTCCTTCTGGTCTTCACTTGTTTCCCACAATTTCATCCTGATGTTTCCATTTTTTTCCCTCCTCTTTTTTTTTCTTTTCCTCTCGAACGTGCCAGGCTGGCAATGACATGTGATTAAGCGATGGAAACGGCCTCTATTTCTTTCTTTCTCTTTTTTTTTTCTCTATCGTCGAAGCGGGGTCCTTTTGCTTTGTTTCCTTCGTTTCTAATTCCCTTTATCTTCCGGGTACGGGTTGTAGGGCCGAGGCTTTGACTTCTACTTTTCATTCTCAAAACAGACTCTTTCTCTACCTCATGTTCGTTGTTCCCTGCCTGTCGGTTGTGGTGATTTCATCAGCTATAGAGCGACTTGAAGAGGGGTTCGGAATACCCCGGGACAGGATCGGAGGAGCTCTCTCGACGATCAGGAGACGTGAGACGCGCAGAGCGGCGGTCCGGGAAAGGACTCCAGTCAGTGAAAGGAGCTGCCCGAGAGAGGGCGGGGGGATGAGAGACGATGGCCGGGTTTGGCGGCCATGAAAAAGGGCAAGGCGCTTGCTAGATCCAGGGTAGCGAGCTCATACATGAAGGGGCAAGGCCTTACCTTGTAAGGTATTCGGTATATATCTGCATCGTGACGTCTGAGAGAAGCATTGCTGCATCTTGCCGAAATGCTTGACCCCTGCGCGTGAACTTGGGGAGGATCTCCGAAACTCGGAAACCAGAGGCTCGCGCTGTTGTACCGAGGAGAGCAGCAACGGCTTGGGCCTGGGAGCGCCGGAGGCCGTGAACGCTCTTTGCTTCCTTCAAGGGGGCAATGGGACGGGGAGATGGACTGATGGGAGGGCCCAGGTTGGAAGGCCTTTCGGTCTATCGATGCGCCACAACACCAGGAGAAGCCCGTCTCCATCCGCGCGGCAGTACCTGTATGCAGTACAGTAAGAATTTGAGTACTCCTTCCGTACTCCGTACATTACTTCTCGTACTTGGCGATCCGTACTCCGTACCGTGCTGCGATCCACCCTGCGAGGACAGGTCGGACCGGAGCGTTGCACATCGAGCGCCATTGATGCCCGTGCCTGCAACGACGGGCCCTGCGGCTCGAAGGTTGAGGCTCGAGGCTAAACAGCGGTTTGTGCTGGAGGCGCGGGGGAGGGGTCAATGTCGACCTTGTTCCCCGACTGCATGGTCCGGGGTCAGTACGGAGTACGGAGGGCGAGTACTAACTCGTCCTCCGTAATTGATTGTACGAGTACTACTCCGTAAGTAGTGGGTGCATGGAGTGAGGCAAGGCCATGGACCCCGTAATTCGGAAGAGACGCCGCGCATGCGAGGGGCTTGTGCCAGTGATCCATCCATCCCGGGCAGCTCGTCCTGGGACGGCCCCGCGTTGCTCTAACAAGGTTTTGGCGGCGGCAGATGATGGATGCGACAGCTTCAGCTGGCCGTTGTCCTCGCAGTTGTGCTTGCCCCTGGTGCTTTGTTCCCGTTTAGGCAAGTTTCCCGTCCGTTTATGGAGGGTCAGGAAAATCCGGGATGCCGGGCTATTTCTGGAGAGGAGCGGTGTCGGCAAACGCTTAGAAGGTTCACGACTTCCCCTTTTCGGCTCGGCCGCCAAGTGCTCCCCCCCCCCCTTCTTCCTCCTCCTCGAGGAAATGTCCGCATATCTAGCCGGATGGGTCAACCGTACGGACAATCCCTCACAGGAGCTTCGAACCCTGAACGAGATTAGGTGCGCAGCGCCTGCATGTCTTGTGCTGCACGCCATCGACGGCGGCTAAGGCGGGCAGAGGGTGGTCCGGGATGATCCCGGTCTGTTCGCGGCGCCCGATCGTTCGTCCGCCCAGTCTTCCGCCTTTTGCCCAGATGCTACCCAGTACAATCTTTTTGTACTCCGTACTCCGTACTCTGTACTCTGTACAGTACTCGTTACCCTTTACAAGGCTGATTTCAAGCCGATCTGATCTTGAAAAGAGTTGCTGCGGTAGGTACGGAGTAAAGAAGGGGGGGGGGGGGAGTTGGGTAGTATGTACGGAGTAGTCCCAGCTGACAGGCTTTTCCGTACATCCGTTCGCACGCCCCCTTGGCCGCGCCGGGTCATCGATGCCGTTTGGCGAAAATGTCTGAATCCTGTTGATGGATTGATGTGCGGCATGCACCAAGTCGAGCCAGCTTTCTCACGCAGGCTTCATGGCGCAAGCTCGGCAAGTATGTATGTATTCTGTACGGAGAACGGAGTCGCAACACCTGAAGCGGCTAGCGATATCAGCTTTGCCAGTCTCGAGCAGGCCGAAGCACCTCAATTTCGGATTTCGGAGCTTGCGTGCGCTCACTTGTGCCAAGCAAGAGCCTTGTCACCAATCCCGAAGACTTCAATTCCCGAGAGTTTAAGGCAGTGCCGTGCTCTCCCTGAGTTGCCTGTATCCAGACCGAGCGAGTCGCGGCGTGGTCAGATGCCAATCCGCAGAGGCTTCTCATGATCGGGGGATTGGTGCCCGAAGAAAGAAAAAGGGGGTTTCGTTTCCGAAGATGCTACTCCGTATTGCCACAACCATTTGTTCAGGAGAGGGTGTGGTCTCACTGCCCGATCCCAACGGGCTCTAAGACGACCGTATGTATTCGTACCGAATATGGTAGAAGTAGTGTGCATCTGAGTCGATGCTTGCAGACCTTGATGGACGAGACGTCCTGAAGACAATGACCGTTGAGAGACCACTTTCCTCTTCTCCCTTGGATTGCCCGAGTCGCACAGCGCGGGTGTGATTCTGGACACATGGAGGAACGTTCAACGATAATGAGCACTTGGATGACTCTGGGCAGTTTCGGAGGACGCTGAGCAGCTCGACCGCAACAATTGATTCGTGCTCGCCTTCCTCTCCGCTGAGGGGTTTCTTCGTGGGGCAAAGCATGGATCGGTGACGCATTACCATGCGGAAGAAGGAGGGGGGGTGGGAGGGGTCAAGGGGGGGGGAATCTTGGTTGCTGACAGAAGATGAGAGAAATGACTCGGCATTCTGACTTTGACCAAAGGAAACGAACCCCGGTCATGCGTACTACTCGGTAGTACCTGTAGATCGCTTGCGCATAAGGCTTGATCAGAGTTTCAATGGTGAGTCCTGGAATAAGATTTCAAGCTTTTGAAGGCGACCGGGGATCTTGGGCTTGCATTGGAGGGACTACCTACTCGTACTCCGTATAGTCTCCCGTGAAAAGAGGCGCCTCACCCCCCCCCTTTTTTTTTTCTCCCCCTTTTCACCCTCAGCGGAGTAAAGCACAGCAACGTCACCCGTTATACCGTCGATTTAAGCTCGTTGATTGAGGCGGGCCGCGAGGGAGCTTTGAGGCTTCGGGAGGAGGATCAGCCGGATTGGGCACCGAGCAGGGGGCCACGGGGCGGCAGCGAGCTTGATTTCACGGAGAGGCCATGGGGGTTGGCTCGTCCGCCCGCAACGTGGAGGGTTGGCTGGCAGTGTCACGGGTTCGGAGTACAGCGTGACTGTTTCGAAGCTCCGATGCCGAGAGGTAATCATCCGGCCAGAAGGGGCCACGAAAACGCATGCCTTGGTGCGGGCAACCGTTTTCCTTTTTTCGACCCCGGAACGACACAGCAATCGGTGTACGGGGTACGGGAGGACGCAACACAGGGAATGCGGCGGCGGGATCTGTGTCGCGGTCGCAGAGCTTCAAGGCGTAGTTGGCTCGACGTTTGTGTGCAGCAGACCGGAGTCTTGGCAGGCCTGGGGTGCCACAGGCACATGGGACAGAGGTAGATGAGTGAATGAGCAAGCGAAGTGCCACAGGGGAGGGTCTCCAAGGCAGTTTGATGCATGCCGGACAACGGTTTCGCATTGAGTGGCGCGGAAGACGGCCGTTCCCGAATGGAGGAGCCTCGAACTGTCTAGATGAGGAAGCAGATGTTAGTGCTGGTCCACGAGGGGGGGGGGGGGGGGGGGGGAGGGGGGGGGAGAGAGAGCATGAAACCCGTTTCGTCCGCCCAGTAGAGGAAAGAGTGCGGAGTATCATCGAGAGATAGGTATGCCTAGCTGTTGTGCAAAGACAGGATGAGACGTAGATGATGAGTGGCCCGAACCTTGTAGTGTGTCGCGTGTGTTTGTGTGAATCGTGCGGACTGCCGGAGCCTGTCGAAGACCCGAAGCAAGATGATGATGATGATGCGGGGAAGCACTGCTGCGCGCAGTCAAAGGCCGTCAAGTCGAGTCACTCCAGTCCATCCGAGTCGATTGACGCTGGCCCGCGCCTTCCAAGAAGGCACTACTAACTACATGTTCTGAGAGGAATAGATCAGAAATGATCGGGAAGGAGGCAGGATAAGATCACGCCCATGTTTCCTTCCCCGAATACGAGAACAAGTAGTGCCTGCCTGCAGACACACATACTATAGTCACTCTTACCTACTACCTCTGACCTCTACCTCTACTACAGGTCCGTACCTCTTTCCTGGCAATTAGAGGAGGTACGAGTACCTCGACTCCAACACGGCAGTACCTGGTCGCCGTCCTCCTTCCTCGGGACTCCCCGGGCAGACTCGTCGAGGAGGTTAGTACTACTCGTAACTCCGTAGGTGCGACCAGGCTGGTCCTGCTAGAGCCGGGACGATCTCCTGGGGAGATTCTTCCTCTGCGGGAACAGCCCGGCCAGGAGCCACCAGGTGGTTCCTTCCCCTCATCCCCAAACTCAAAATTCATATAGTACCGAAGGTAAGTAGGAGGTAGGTGCGGAGTACTCCGTAGTACCTGTGTTAATCCATCAATGGAGGCCGGGGTGACCTCAGCTGTACTACTACTACTATACAGGTAGTACGGAGTACGAGTACGCATGGTTTTCCCTCATATCATACTAGTAGTACCTCTCCGTACATGTACCGTTCAACACGTCGTGTCGGGACTTGGACCTCCATCATCTGCAGGAGATCAATCCCTTATCAGCATCTTGCCGATCGAGCGTGCGACGCAAAGGCAATTGATCTCATCTCTTAGTAGTCGAGCAGCGGTGTCGGCACCCGCGAGCCCCTTCATGCTGATTCAGTTGGGGCATCTTCAGTCCGCGCTTCGGTGTATGTACATACGCGGGCAAGAGATTTGAGACATTGATTGATCCATGGATGGATCCATTAACGCTCCCATGCCTCTAAGAATAGCAGCCCCTGTCGACTGTTTCACGTAGAGAGAGGTCAGAAAAGGGGTGCCGCGGGGGTGTTTTGGGGGGGGGGGGGGGAAAGAGAAGACGAGAGGTGGAGACTGCAGATGATGTGGGAGGAAGCACGAGCCTGCATGGCCCGACTTGGCGAGATTGCATCAAAAAGTAAATAGGGGAAGGGAAAAATCAACAACAACAATAACAACAACAACAATACGGAGTATCAAGCACAGGCACTTCACCTACTACCACCACTACAGGTACTCATCGTCGTTGACGACGACGATGACCCCGTCGGGGTTTGAGCGTGGAACAGATAGGGTGACGAGTACCTTGGAGTAGCATCGCCAAACCACCCCCTCGCCCGGTGAGTTTGGGGGTTTGGCTTGACAAAAGTGCATCAAAGAGATGGTCGAAGCAGCCGGGATAGGTACAGTACTTTTTTGGAGAGAATCAGTCTGTCTCGGACAACGCGTCCTCGTCCTTCTGCGAGTTCCCATGGGGCGGGCGTCAATGCTGCTGCCAGGTGCCTCTAGGTAGAGGTAGGTCAAAACAGGTAGTCCGAGTGTAGTACATATAGATGCCATTGATGGACCTTCAATATTCTCCCCGCCCGTGGATTCTATCTCCCGCACTCCGTACATACCCGAATGGGCGAGAATTTGATTCCCCAATCGTGCAGACCACGGGTTCTCCATCTTCGTCCTTGTCTGGTGAGAGCACAGGGATTGACCCCTCTGGAGTGTTCATGTCGCACCTGCTGCGGCGTCCTGTAACGGGCTAGGAGATACGGGGTACGAGACGAGGTCAGTACGAGAGAGGTATTTAGTAGTATGCTAACGCAGCGCGCGTGGTGCAGACGACGTCGCTCCCTAGCCCACCAGTCGGTCCCGTGGGAGGTAGCATGAGACAAGACATGCAGGGTCATGCATGCCATGTCTGAGATGATCATTGGCTCCATCAGACCCATAGCCGGGAGCTGAAATCGGGAAAAGGGCAAGGGGAGCGCCCAGGGGAAGGGGCAAGGAAGGGCAACAGAAGGGTCTGAGACATGCCGCCTCTCGGCTCACCAAAGGCGAACGCGGCAGCGAGTCGCGGCTCTCCGCAGCAGGCCAGTCGCGGCGTGCCAATCTGGCGATGCCTCCGTCTTCGCACTGGTACCCCTGATCCCATCATGGGTCAGTACCCAGGCCATCCAACATGATTCGCACTTACCAGTACTCGTGCTTGTCCTCGTGCCTGCGGTCGCATACATACGTATGTAGGAGTACCTGTAGAGACAAGCGGTAGTAGGGAGGCCACCATGCCTGTAAAGATGAGACCGCCCCGTGGGCATGCAGACCCCCATCCTGTCATTTGTCCCCAGTGAGTAAAATTTCCCGTCTCATCAAAGCATGTAGATGGCCCGGTAGCCCCATCTGCGACTCGTAGCGGGAGAGAATGGCCCTGTTGCAGGCGATCTTGAAAGGCCTGCGAACAAGGAAACTCGGCCAATGAATCCGCACCACCCCGTGATGGAATAAGCGCGATCTGCGACTTGACCCTAAGGATGATGGTCAGACCAGGCATCATGCTTCCCCATACTGACGAGGATGTACATACGAGTGCAGAATGATGCATTTGGCTTGCTGTTTCCTTCAACTTTAAGCTCCGCATCCCTTTGGGGAAAAGGGCTGGATTAGTACTTACCGCAAAGAACTCGGTTGGACCAATGTCACGAGCTGTCTGTCGTGTGGACAAGGACCAGATTATCGAGGTCGCCATTGAGGCTGATGGCTAGCAGATTCCCTCGACGCGCTGAAGACTGGTGGTATCGTATCTCAGCTTAATTCGTACGATCGCTTCGGGTTCATTGCGGATCTCGAGTCTCGAGTATTCTGGTGCAAGGACGTCCATCCTTGCGAGGACATCCAGCTACCATCAGATGCATGCAAAGACGCCGCAAGCATTGGAATAAGGAAGGAGGATGTTCTTTGCATATGGTCGGAGCATGCATCCTCCCCTCTAGGCTCGACCTGGGTCCCCGGTAGTATCTGTATGTACAATATATACTGCATGCATTAGTAGAGGCAGGCTAGCATCTCGCATGAGGGGGGTAACGCACGCTCTCGTCTTCTCATCGTAAATCATTGATGTATCGTATCGAGTACAGGTCCATGCACTGGGCAGTGTGCTCGTACTCGTACTGAGTCGTACATCGGTGATGGGAGGCATACCGGTATACCGAGCAATGCATCCTTGGCCACGTCTTTGCTCTGGCGGCTCGAGATATACTCCGTACTACCATTGAACTCGGCACCGCGTCGGACTACTCGCAGGGGTTTGTACTTCGGATGTACCGTACTCGTAGGACGGCTGCCAGGCAGGCTGACACCGTCTCCCGTTTGACGATCAGAGAGAGAAAGGGTCGAGAGGGGATGACGGATCGGGGGCTCGCTTGAACTTACATGCGACCTTGGTGATTACCATGCATTAGCTGGCCTCGCGCGCTTGTCAAAACGGGAAAATTATCGAGAGCGCCCTACCGTGGTGCGCGCAATTTTGGCGACCCGTCCGAGTCTCTCGCGTGCGCGAACCGACATGGCCCGCCGAGCCTTGCTCGATCCGGGCAGGGCGAGTACCGGCGCCCTCACTTGATCAAGTTGACGCCGCCCCCTCCTCGTCCATACATGCCCGATATGACCGTCTCGGAGCCAGGGAAGGCGTCAAGCCACCGCGAGAGGGACCCGACAGCCAATCCTGCGGCATTAGGTCCACCTGCGGCCGCTTGGGACGTCGCCGACGCGCATCGCGATGGACGAACGAGGACAAGGACACTGGAGGCAAGGGTGAGGGTGATGGTGGGGGTGAGAGTGAGGCCGAGGACGCGGATGCGGGCGAGGGCGAGGGCGAGGGCTTGTCGCACCGTTCGTGATGATGCGTCAGAGAAATGTATCAATTGATCCATCTAATTGATCTCTCTCCATGGATCAGGAGAGAAGGGGAGAGCAGCTGAGGTGAGGTGAGGGCGCGGTCGCAGGCGTGGTGTTTTCGACCTGGTAGTGTGACGGGCAGGTCGTACAGGTACTAAGTACTAGAGGAGGTACGGAGAACGTACATTACTACTCCGTAGTACGGAGTACATTAGTAGTACTCCGTACTACTACTAAGCACACCGTATTCCGTTAATAGGTACTCCGTACTCCGTGCGAGTATGAGCACTCCGACTTCACGGTATGGCCCGGGTAGCACCTCCCCTGATCAGAGGAACAGGCACCTTGACTGCAGTAGCGCGGATGACGAGGCAGGAGCTCTTTCTTTTTTGGCGATCAACCGATCCCGGGGTGTCGAAGAAGGAAGGTCTGATGCTGGCCCTAGTGCGTTCTGGCACATTCGAGGCAGGACCACTGACTGGAAATGACCTCGGGCAGCCGTCCGTTCTGTGCTCTGCTGCATCGCAGTCCAAGTTCGTCCCGGAGTCACAAGAAGGTGAAGGAACGACTGCACTAATCTCTGCCGTCTTTGTTCAAACTTGAAGTCAGCATTTAAAGAGGTAGTACCTGTGCTGGGAAGTAGTACTCGTAAATAGAGGTAGTAGTATTACAGTACTATAGGTGGTACGGGCACTCTGTATGCCCGGGAAAAGCAGGGCGTCTGTTGAACGCGATCATGTACCTCTGTGGTCGCTATATCGAATGAGTGGCTCGATGGAGCACGAGTAAGAGGTATCGGCTTTGCCAATTAAAAGTGAAGGCCGGGCTTGATCGTTGATGAGACACCAGCTTTGAAACGGCCTTGGCGTTCAAGACCCTGTCCAAGATGAAACACCACAGGTACCAATCGCTTCAACCCTGAGGGTTCAGAGCGATGCTGCGTGGCCCGAGCCTTTGAGCAGCAGCAGCAGCAGCAGCAGCAGCACAAGAGTGATCCTACGATTGCTTATGTCCCTTGGCTCAGACCCAACGCCTCTTGATTGCAGTGACGCGAAACCCCCCCCCCCACCCCACCCCACCCCCCCCCCACACCCTCCACCCAACCACCCCAGAGCGACTCTCTCCCCACATCCCCACCTCAGCTCTCCC
>NQYS01000001.1:3310173-3329971 GCA_003055955.1 Escovopsis sp. AC | reverse complement strand
GGGGGTGGAGGGGGGAGGGGGGGGGAGCTCAATGGAGCGAATTAACGGAGAAGAGGAAGCTGACCAGATGTTCAGGGTGCTACGGCCTCGCGGCAGCAAAGCAATACCGGTTCACCCACCCAGACCATTCCATCCGAGTCTTTGCCTCTGAAGACACCATCGGTGGAACTTGGGCCGAGGAAAGGCTTTATCCAAATCTGAAGAGCAACAACCTGCTCGGTACCCTGGAATATCCTGATTTCCCCATGGACCCCGAGCGGTTTGCCGTCGAACAAGGCTGTCACGTTTCCGGTTCGGCGATCCACGCCTATCTGAAGGCGTATGCGGTCGAGTTCGGCTTGAGCGACTTCATCCATCTCAGGACCAAAGTCACGGTGGCAGAGCATCTTGGGGGCCAGAACAGCCCTCAGGGAGGCTGGATCCTGACCGTCATCGACCTGGAAAAGCAGGAGGCGGCAGGGTCCAAAGTCCACGCCAGGCGCCTCATTGTCGCCTCGGGTCTCACCTCCGTTCCACGTATTCCGCAACTGCCGGGCGAGGAGCATTTCGGAGGCAGGATATTCCACACCAAGTTCTTTGCGCAGAATGTCGACACCCTCAAGACGGCCCGGTCTGTCACCATCCTCGGCGGCAGCAAGTCCGCCTGGGATGCTGCCTATTCCTACGCCACAGCCGGCGTTCAGGTCAATTGGGTCATTCGATGTATGTTGCAGACGTTGAAGGGGCTGAGAGTCATGAAAAGGTGAAATGCTAACTCAACGATCCAGCAAATGGTCAAGGCCCATGTTGGATGGCACCTCCATATGTCACCCCGTTCAGAAAGTGGATTGAGCATCTATCCCGTTCGTGTTCCTCCCCTGTCTCGGGAAAAGTCTGAGCTGATTGAAGGCTGCTGAATCTCTCAATTGCTAATCGACCTGCCGCGCAGACACACGCCTATTGACCTGGTTTAGCCCATGTATCTGGAGCGAAAGCGGCGGCTTCACGGGTATTCGAAGATTCCTCCATGGCACAACCATTGGCCGCTCGATCGTCGGCATGTTTTGGGGCTTGATTGGCAGAGATATCTTGGCCCTATGCGGGTTTGACTCTCACCCAAAGACTGCCAAGCTGAAACCTCGGCTGCCCGTCATGTTCTCCTCGACCCAATTCAGCATTCTCAATTACGACCAAGACTTCTTTGATCTCGTAAAGAGCGACAAGATCAACATCCATATCGCCGAGATCGATCGTCTTGGTCCTGGCAAGGTCCACCTCTCGAACGGAAGTTCATTCGATTCAGAGGTGGTCATGTACAACACCGGATGGGAGCACCGCGTGCCATTGAAATTTCTCCCAGAGGGGATCGAGGGGCAACTGGGCCTTCCTCATCCGAAAATTGCCGACTCCGTGCCCGAGGATCTTGGCAATCGGCTTGATCTCATTGAGCGAGCAGACAGGGAGATTCTGTGGCGCTTCCCTCGGCTCATCGATCAGCCTGACTGCCAAAGGCGCAGCGTCGACCCATCAGTAGAGAAGAGCGGGGATGCCAAATTCGAGCCCTTGACCATGTCCACGATGTACCGATTCATGATACCGCCGTCCGAACGCTTTTTACGTCATCGAGACATCGCTTTTTGCGGGCTAATGGCCAACTTTAGCCCATTTGCCAGTGCTCATCTCCAGGGTCTCTGGGTCGGTTCCTATTTCGCCGGCTTGCTGGTCAATGACCCCTCGAAGGCAGTTGGAGATTCCAAAGCCGTGAAGGCGTTGCAATATGAGACCGTGGCGCACAGTCGCTTCTGCAGGTGGCGCTATCCCACCAACCACAGGTTCCCGGCCTTCATTTTTGACGCCGTGTCCTACTGGGACATGCTGATGAGGGACATAGGGCTCATTGCCCGCCGAAAGCGAAGTGGAGGCCTGCTCTCTGAGATCACCAGTCCTTATGGGACGTGGGATTATTCAAGTGTCAATGATGAATGGGAGGAGCGATACCGCAAAGAGGAGGTCGATGGCTGATCGAAGCTCTCTTCCTCCGCCATGTATTCGCGATCTTGGAGGCCATCACAATGCCGTCCTGTGGGACGGGGATTTCATCTGCCAATATTATTATTAGATAAACGGCCTGGAGAAAACAAGGCTGAGGGCAAAGTAGATATAGGGTTCGTACCAGACGTGGAAGGAGTATATTGAGATGTATATACTGGCATTGGTCTCTTTGTTGGAAGACTCTTTGAGCGCTTGAGCCCATGATCTCGCTTCACGTGCTGCTCTATCGTCGCCCGGACAATTGTACGAGCTGTGTGACCCCTGCTTGAGCTGGGCGCTATGGACTGATCGGCTCGTCTTTGGAGTCATCAATCTCTTTCAGGGCTATCGCGCTCCCTCTGTTGATTTTTGAAGCCGACTGTTCGGGAAAGCTGGAATGCTCCTGGTAATATCTCTGTGTCGCCGAGCGAAAGACTGATGGAATCAGGCGGACAAGAAGTAGTCGGAGGGAGGGCATGCACACGCAAATGAGCCCCACGTTGATCTCAACTGTCGACCACAGGCCGGCCTCCAGAAAATCCCAAGTTGGATTTCGCGTATTGAAGCCGAACTTGACGAGCGACCTAAGCCTCAATATACTGACAATGGTCACACTGCCTTCTTCGTCAGTAAAAAGAGCATCAAAGACACCAAAAGAACAGGGAAGCGGTGCGTGTCAAATATTGAGGTAGGCAGGGTTTCTCACAGTGTGCCCACGCAGAACATGACGCCGACGCCAGCCTTCTTTCTCCAATCAAGATTCAGAATTCCGAGCTGCCACAGCGGTACGGCAAGCATCCAAATGTCCAGCGCAATGCTGATGCTCGCATTTGACCACGCGATGGCGTTGATATCGAGACATTTGCCGTGATGCTCGCCATCCCACATGGTCCAGAAGTAGTGGACCGGCGCACACTGAAAGACGGACACCAAGGCGAAGGTGATGCCGAAGACGACGCACACACCGACGGTGGTCCATAGCATTCGCTGAACCGTCCGAGACGTGAAAATTCGCGCGTAGAAGAAGAGCAAGGAGAGCTTCAGCATGGCAACCTCGAGAAAGTAGATAATCTCCTGTATGAAGAAGTAGTAATTGAAGTTGGTGATGGTGGAAGGCTGCAGCGTCCACACGTCCCGACCCATGCCATTCTGCACGATGCCGGTTGCGTTGAGGACGGTATTGGGGACTCCACTGACGAGGGCGAGAAGCGTGACCCAGTCGTCGAGACCCAGCTCCACCTTTGCCCAGAGCTTGTAAGCGAAGCGCTGGACGACGAACAGGGCTGAAATCACTCCGAGGATGTTGGAGATGTTGGCGAATTCTCGTGACCGATCCCGAACGGGCGCATCGCAAGCCGTTGCCGTGACATTCAAAGCTACTGTGGTAACCGAGTTAGCATGGTTCAGATGGACGAGGAGGTTTCGTCCCCATCTGCAGCAAAAAGTCTACCAGCATGTCCTTACCAAGTGTTTCCCGGACAGTGCAATTTGACGCCATGCACACAGACATTCCCTGCTGAAGCGCCGAGCTCTCACAGATGCAGGCCTGGTCATCAGGCTCGCACGGTACCGTGAGAATGACATGACGCAAACAATTAAGCTTTAAATTTGTCCAAAGAGCAAGAGTCAGCCCGGCATGATGAGAAGACAGAAGCGGTGCCTCTGTGAGCGTTGATGCATTTCACCGAGAGCTTGGAAGATACGTACAGCGCAGTCAGGCAATGCCAGAGAAGGGGTCTGTAGGGCCGGTAGCGTTGTCGAGTTTTCTCCGCAGTAAGCCGTCGGCATGACCGCCAAGGCCATCAAGGCGACTCCCCACAAACTCAACATCTTGACGCCCTTTTGTCCACCACAAACGACTCTGGTTTGATTCCGACTGCGGTGGACATGACTCTGGCGAATGACTTGCGATCGGGACACGGGGTTTTAAAGGCGATGAGGATCCGTGAGCGGCAGAAAAGCTGGGCGGTTTTTTTTTCTGCCTTGAGAACTTTTGTGGCCTCATCGAAATATGGAAACGATGCCGGCAAAATCAAGCCAATCGCCTTGTGCGTGAAACAACTCCAAGGAAGGAAGACAGCCGTGGCCCCCCTGCTGCGGGATCCAATCACGGCGCATGTCCACGCAGACGAGTATTTGCCAATTGACCAATGGCCGAGAGCTGAGGTTCTTGTCGGAGATGGTTTCGTTTGAAGAGATCGGTGGTGGGCGAATCAGAGGAAGAGAGAAAAGCTTGGCGGGGCCATCTCCACAGCACAAGTAATGGATCGCCGCCTAGGAGGTTGCCTTCAGCTAGGCACTAGAAGGAGGGCCTCCTCCCATGGATCGTTCCCTGTGCGTTGATGCAGGAACCGGTGATTGAGTCGAAGAACATTCGCCGAACCAGGTCTCGCCAACCCTAGCAAGCCTTGCAGTAGCGCTCGTCCGGGAAAGGCTTGACGGAGCAATGGCTCCTTTTAGACTGGAGAGCTGAGCCGAGAGGTGGCCGTGAGTGGCGGGCGATGGACACAAAGCACCAACGGACCCTGCACCCAGTAGGGCAGAGAGAGAGAGAGAGAGAGAGAGAGAGGCATGCTGTCAAATCAACGCAGAGGGCGTGAATGCCGTACAAGTCATTGGCCGACCGGGTCGTGACGTCGGGCGGGCGAGGGAGGATCACGGTGTCCGTCGTCACCCGAGACATCGCGGGGCGTCGACACTCGAACGGGTATGGAGTTGAGCTTGACGATGGCGTATAGAGAGGATGCGGATCGTGAGAGAGGAGGCGGGGGTCATTGGAACGGTGGAGTTGTCAAGGGAGGGGCGGAGACTCGATTTCCCCAGGAATTATTTCTCGAGACTGAGGTAACTACCTGTATAGTAGGAGGTACCTCTGACCCATTGAAGCTGCCACTTCAACCTGAGGAAAGTCCGTCCGTGGGCATTTAGCCGCAAAGATACGGCGGGCAGGCGCAGGGTAAGGGTCGACGGAGGACATGGACGCAGCTGCCTCGCGGAGCACTTGCCTAATCACGCTGATCCGAGAGGCAAGCAGGCGCGACTGAGGAGGTAACATCAACGGCAAGATGCGGCAGGAGTGACCCGGCCGTGCAGGCAGTCGGGGCAGGCAGGCACGACTTACCTCGGCGGCGATGGCAACTTCCAATGTGCGAATCCATTGATACCTTGTAGATGCATAAATCAAGGGATCAATGCTTGGAGATGCAGATATCGCTATATCCGCTTCCATCGGCGATAACCTCAGTCAGGACATGAGGCAATGCTGGCAGCCCTGGAACCTGTTCCATCAATCCATTGATCCTTGGTCCATCAATCCTACTCGCGTTGCATGTGCCTGTTAATACCGCTGCCCCCGACAACGCCGCCGCCGCTGCGGCTGCTGCTGCTGTTGTTGTTATTGCTTTCAACTTTTCCTCGGACCTGCATTGCCTCGGATGGACGTGCGTCGACAGGCCGCGAATCCTGCTGGCCATCCATGATATGTTTCTGTTTCTGATTTATTGGGGGATCCTGCGCATGCAGAAGGCCTGGTATCTCTCCTCCCTCTTTCCTCTACGAGCGCGCTGCTTTCTAATCCTTCCTCTCGGCGAATGTGCCAGCATGTGATAGACCAGGACACGAGGCGTGGCACTGATCCTCTCATCAGGTACGAGTACCAGCATGCACGCGACACGTGCTCGTCTCGGCTTTTCACTCTCCGACGACACCTCGATGCATGAATGCTTGCTTGCTTCCTGCTTGTGCGGCAGTGCAACGGCGCAGTAGTGCAACGGTGTGACGACGTGACGATGTGACAACGGGATCCTTGCCGCGACCAGAGGCTCATCGCCGCAGCCCATCTTAACGGCGGAAGTCGAAGAAGAAAAGGCGTCGCAAAGAGTCGTTCCACTCTTAGGGACCCCTCGCACTGCGCAGTTGGCCTCGGGCAAGCAGGGAGGGCGAAAGTCAAAGCCAGCCTTATGGCGTGCGACCGTCAACGTCTCTTGTCGTGCTGCCGGCCCGAGATACCCACCCTCAATCGAATCAAAGCCAAATCATGCATGCCGGTATTCCGTACGGAGTACGGAGTACAGTATGCCACATGGCCTCGTGGGAGGAGCAAAGTGCCCGGTTCGTACTGCATCCCCTTGCGCACCTTTGAAGTAGGGTTCTCCGAGTCGCGAAGCACTCGTGATTCGACATTCTTCCTCACTCACGAAATCGCCAATCGGGAGAGAGAAAGAGCGCCGAAAGAAGCTGAGATCACAGAGGACTTTCTGCAAGTACGAGCATGGCACGATGAGGATATGCTGCCGACTTTCTCGTTGTATGTATGGAAAATGGAAACCGTGGCTGTATGTACGACCAGCACAATCAGCACAAACAACCACAACTCTGGCAAGCGGGATTCGTGATGGCTTCGTGGCACCCGCATGCCATTGGTGCGCAGCCCCGTCTCACGACTCTTGTTTGATGAAAGATGGCCAAGAAGAGAGGGAAGAGGGAAGAGAGAAGAGAGAAGAGAGAAGAGAAAGGTGAGAGGGGCACACCCCTGCATATTGCAGGACGCCGGTCCACGCCGGTCCATCCTCGAAGGACGACGCAAAAAACGATGCTGGATTCCTCTTACCGGTAAGTCTCGATCCTCACGTGATTCTACTCAAGCCTCCACAGCGGATACAGCGGCTCGGCCCCTGAGATCCTGGGCCGTTGACAAAAGATCCGACGAAGCGCGGCGTCGGGCTACAGGTATGCCGTTCGCCTGCCTTCGCCCGAGGGGACATCTTCCTCGTTTGATACTATACTAATTTCACTCCTTCATTTTGAAGTGTTTCTTTCCTTTCTCCGGGTCTGTCGCTCCTTCAACTCGACCATTGATCTTTCAGTTCCGCTCCCTCCAGTACATGTCGCTGTCGAACTGCGTATCGCCATGGTGGCCCAGTACATCACTGGCCTCAAGACGGTCTTCGTGAGGCGGATAGCCACGATCCTGCTGTCCGCCTGCGTCGCGGCGACCCTCATAGTCCTCCTCGTCGAAATCGACCCGGCGCCGCTGCCCGACCTCTCGAGAATCCCCGCCAGCATATCTTCCGCCCTAGGCGGCGAGCAAGTCCCTGTTGCCGAGCGATGCAGCCCTCGCAACTACACCAGCGAAGTGTCGGACAGATGGGCCGCCGCGCAGCAGAGATACTCGAACCTGACGGACGACAAGTTCACCATTGCCATCCAGGCCTATAAGCAGCCCAAGGAACTGGACGACGTCCTGCGCATCCTCCTCTCCGACAGAATACCCTCGCTTTACGAAGTCGTCGTCGTCTGGAACGACCTCGAGGAGGAGCCCCCCGGGAACTTCAAGTCCGAGCACGGCGTCCTCGTGCGCTACCGCACGTCCCCCGTCAACAGCCGCAACCAGAAATACGTCCCCGACGCGGACTTTAAGACGCAGGCGATTCTCCTTTCCGACGCAGACGTCTACTACAAGCCCGGCGATCTCGAATTCGTCTTCCAGACATGGCGCAGCTTCGGCCAGCAGCGTCTCACCGGCGCGCTGGCGCGCTGCGCCTCGCCGAACGACGACGGGAGATGGGAATACAGCACCTGCTCCAACGACAAGGACCAGGGCGTCTACTCCATGGTGGTGACGAATCTCTGCTTCTCGCAACTCTCCTTCTTGGATTTCTACTCCTCCGACGATCCCGTCATGGCAAAGGTCCGAAAGTACGTGGACGATCACAAGGGCTGCGAAAGCATCGCCATGAACTACCTGGCCTCGTACCTCACCGGCCACGGCCCGCTGCTCGTGCGAGGCCGAGACAAGTTTGTCGACATGTCGGCGCAGGAGGCCGCCGCGGATGCAAAGCCCAGCTCGGTGGAGATGAGGAGCAGATGCCTCAACGACTTGAGCGCAATCTTCGGCTGCATGCCTCTGATCAACGAGACGGGCCACATCCAACGCGGTCTTGGCCGTCGGAGATAATACATGATATTGAACTCCATTTTCTTCGCCCTTTTTCTTTCCATACATATCAGATCTGGCATGCGAGGGCATCCCAAGCAATCTTGTTGGATTTGAGCGGCGCTTCAATTCTCCTGGGTAATGGGCGGTATGCATTTGTACCAAGGCATGAATGAAAAGCGAGCACAAGGTTGGATAGGAAGCTTTTGCAAGGATATTCCCAGAGTAATGAACACCCTTCATGGGAATTTGATCAATGAAACCATGCGGATGTGTCATCGAAAGAGACTTGACAACTGTCTCAATTTCGTCACTCAAATTGGAGTCATGACGCTCGGCGGGATAAGAACGGGATAGACGTCTATTGATTGATGCTATTAGATGATCCCCCGAGCACACCACAGTGAGGAGAGCGGAGTCCTGCATCCCATCCATTCCACCATCAACTCCTCCGTCGTTCCAGAAGCTCAGACAACCTCCGGGTACACCATTTCCTCGTTCCTCGCGTACTGCTGCTGCGACTGGCCCGGGCCAACCAACGTCTTCTCCCGATGTTCAGCCTCCTTCTCGAGCTGCGCGACCAAGCAGCAACTGCAACAGCACGACCTGACGAGGTCCCCCGCGCAGGATCCCTCGAGATTGTACCTCCTCCGCACCTCCGCGCGCTGAAGTGCCTCGAAGATCCACTGGAAGCCGAAAAGGCCGGTGCCGAAGAAGAGCAAGCACTGCATGAAAAAAAAACGGTCTTAGCATGTGAAACCCCGCGAGCCATGGACCGCGAGAAACACGAGCGCAGGAAAGACGGGTAAGACGCGACGCACGGAGACGTTGACGGGCTCGTAGCCTCGCATGTCGCTGCGCTTGTTGACCCGGTGGTGCGTCTTGCCGAACACAACGCACGGGCAGCAAAAGGAGAGGAGGCAGAGGTCCGCGGGGCAGAGGCAGCCGAAGAGGCTCGTGGCCCACGGACGAGCGCCGTCTGCCGACCTGGAGCTCAGCGCTTCGCCTGGGTCGGCGAGGAAACTGTCGATCTCCTTCTTCCAGTGGTTCAGGTCGTCGTCGTCCAGGGCACCGGCGGCTTTCGGCTCGTTCTGGGGCTGGGAGGCTGTGGCGGCGGCGGAGGCGGCGGCGGCGGGAGGATACTCGATCAGTGACGCCGGGGCGATGGCGGGGTCGTTGCCGGGATGTGACATCTCGGATGGTGGAGGGAGCAAAATAAGGGGTACGGGGAAAAGGGGACGATGAGTGGACGAGATGGATTCGCATTTGAGGACGCCTTTGCAGCAAGGGAATTTCAAAGGCAACTCTCCATGTGGTCGCTCATTTGACTGTCGTACTAATAGTGTCATTCTTCGTGCCACTTCAAAAGCGTGGCTCCCGCCGAGCTGGCGCCTCGGACTTCTTGGTGTCGCGCCAGTGGCACCAAAACGGGTGACGTGATGGCTTCGGTAGTTCCTCGTACTCCTTGATAAGTTCGAATGGCGTGTCTTCGACATGACTTTCTGTCATTTAGTTCACACATCGTCAGTGTTCCTCGCTGAATTAGCTCCTCGGCCCGAAGATTCCTCGCCATGAGGAAATTCATGCGCCTCGCAGCCACGCCGACTGAGTGTGTCGAAAATGGAAATTGAATGGATCTTTCGATGGAATGCGGCTAATATACATATGCGTGATGCGGACTTTTCCCTTCAGTCCTTTGAGGGAGATTTTTTCGTCGGAAATTTGAGCAGAGGTTCTGTCGAGACGTTGGACAAGAGCTTGATCGATCTTTTCGGGATATCGCTGGCCGAGCTCGAGCTCGAGCTAGAGCTGTGCGCGCTCCCTCAGCGACCGCTTCACAGTCTCCTCCAAGCCCTCCAGCTTCTGCATCAGAGAGCTATCGTAGGGAGGGGACTCAGCCATGGCCATCACGAAGGGGCCCTGGCTGCCCCAGGTACAACCGACGAGCTGCTCGCGGATCGTGCCCAGGAGATGCTGGACCTCCTTGTCCGCGTACAACCCCACGGCGTTCATCTCCCGCAGGGCGTCAATCGCCGCGCTGGCGTCGCCGAAGCGCAGCCAGTGGATCTGCGCCAGGCGGGAGTAGAAGGGCGTCGACACGCCGAGCACGTACGACGGCAGGCCGAGCTCCTTGACGCGCGGGAGGATCTGGAACACGTACGGCGAGGAGTGGGCGAAGGCGGTGTCGAAGAGCCCGAGCGCCATGTTGATGAACTGGGAGTAGAGCGGGCCGTGGATGTCCATGATGCGCTTCTGCTCTTCGCTCTCGGCGAGCGGGTCCACGCTATCCGCGTCGCCGGGAAAGTCTTGCCCGTCCTCTGAGCCGGTCATCTCCTCTGCCTCGTTGACGTCCGCGCCGTCCAGTCTCGCTTCCTCCAAAATCCCCAGCTTGGCCGGCAGCGAGAAGACCTCTTGCTCGACCACGGCCCACAGCTCCTCGTCCGTGCTGCAGCTCTTCATGAGGGACTCGACCCTCTCGAGCTCCTTGGTCCTCGCGAGGACGTACTCGGCATTCTCCTCCCACTTCCGCTGATTGCCCCCGTCCATCTCCACGAGCCTCGGCCTCCCGGCGTCTTCTTCGGAGTCTTCCGGCTTCAGCTCGAAGAGGCCGAGAGCCACCTGCGCCGCGTTCCGCAGAGACTGGGGGAACCGTCTCAGAATTTTCTCCCGGAACTCCGTCACGCGGGCCTGCTCGACGGGAGAGCGGCCGGCCATGTCCTGATTCGTCCAGAACGCCGAGTCGAGTCCCTGGGCGTCGATGCTGGAGGCGGCGCGGGCGCCCTTGGGAGCATGTCTCGATGGCGAGGGCCGTTTCTTGGCCGCGGGCATCTTGCCCTGGGCGATTTCATCAAAGATGTTCTTGAAGATCTGAGCCTCGGATGGCGTGATAGTCGAGACCTCTGTGGAGGCATGGGGCTCTGAAGGGTCCCAGGCGAATGGGATCGAGTTGTCTCGGGTCTTCGTCCTGGCTTTCCGCGGGGAGTGGACCAGACGGGCGAAGTTGGATGCGCCAGAGACGCCGCCAAGGGCTCGCTTCAGCGTCGTTGTCTGATACAAAAACGGCAGAAGGGTCGAAGACATGGTTCTGGCATTCGAGGGCGACATGATGGCGATCAATGCCGGCTCGCATTCGACTCAAGCGTCTCGGTGATGCTTCGAGACCAGAAACTTCAATGGAAAATAAATATCGTCACCTTATCGCCGATAAGAAACGAGGAAGCAAGGCGGCAGCAGCGTAGTACCTGCATGTATCAGGCGGATAACGGATGAACCTCGGTAGCAGAGAGCCTTCTTAGAAAGCATTGATCGATCCAGACTGCAGGGCTGATCATTCACGTGATCTCGCGCCGCAAAATCCCGTCCATCAACGCGCCTGATGCGCGCCGCCACTCGATGCAAAGGCGCATGCAGGTAGATGCGACATCACGTCGAGGCTCGAGTCATCTTCTTGATGTTGTGAACTTGTCTTAAGAGCGAATTGTCACTTCTGTCTCACTTCTCTTTTTTTTTTCTTTAAAGGAGCCCATAGACTTCTGGTCATCTTGCATTGCACACCGCCATACTCGACGTCTCTCATGATTGCAATATCCATCATCTGACTGCCTGGGACATTCGACCAGCTTCTCATTGACACCTTTCCGTTGAAGCGCATTTCGCGAACTCAAAGTACCCAATTTCGAAGATGGCCAAAAAAGAAGGTGAGGGCCTCAGCGCCTTTGAGCGCAGGAGGCTCGAGAACATGGCAGTCAACAAGGCCATCCTGTCGGATATTTCGGCGGCCGCGCAAAAAATCATCCCCGAGGCACCCATTCCCAAGAAGGCGGCGCCGAAGCGGAAGACGGTCAAGGTGGAGACTGTCAACTTCGAGCCCAGGAGAAGCTTGAGGAAGAGCTCCAGGCTTGCGGGCCTTGATGCGGCCGATGGTACTTTGAAGCGGAAGCTCGAAGTGGAGGCCGAGCACGAGGCTGAAAAGGCCAAACTCAAGAAGATGAGGAACGCCGACGACCTCAACCTGGGGGATATCGCAGTGGACGGGAGGAAATACGGACACGGCGTCGCAGCCGTTCAGGAGTTGTTCCGCGGCGCACAGCCCGGTGTGCGTACCTTCACCGAGGACGACGTCAAGGAGACGACGGACAAGGGGCTGAAGGAATTGCGGCTGCGGATGGGCGGCCTGAAGCTCTACGAGCAGTGGGCGCCGAATGGTTCGTCTCTGAGTGCTTTGAGATGATTGCTGGGAAAGGACGTGTGCTGATAGTGTCCGGTTTCAGACATCAAAATCACACCACAGAGAATCTACTCGCTGAGCTTCCATCCAAGTGAAGAAAAGCCCATCATCTTTGCAGGCGACAAAGAGGGGGCCATGGGCATTTTTGATGCTTCACAAACCATTCCCGAGGTTGATGACGACGATGAAGATGCAGAGATTCCGGATCCAGTCATCTCGGCGTTCAAGACGCATGCCAGGACAATCTCATCTTTTGCCTTTTCTTCTGCGGAGTCGAGCGCCGTGTTCACCGCGTCGTACGACTCGTCCATCAGACGAATGGACCTCTCGAAAGGCATATCTGTCCAGGTGTTTGCGCCGACGGACATCCACTCCGAAATGCCGATTTCAGGAATCGAGATCCCCTACACGGAGCCGAGCACGATTTATTTCTCAACGCTCGATGGATACGTCGGGCGTTACGACACGCGGACGCCCGACGCCCATGAGATGTGGAGCTTGTCTGAGCAGAAGATTGGAGGCTTCTCGCTGCACCCACTGCAGCCGCATCTGATCGCCACGGCATCCCTGGACCGGACGCTGAAGGTGTGGGACGTGCGCAAGATTTCAGGCAAAGGCGATCTGAAGCGGCCCGCGTTGCTCGGCCAGCACGAGAGTCGGCTGTCTGTTTCTCACGCGTCATGGAGCGCGGGCGGGCACATCGCGACGTCGTCCTACGACGACACGATCAAGATCCACGACTTTTCGGACGCCGGTTCGTGGAAGGCCGGGGAGGAGGTGCCGGCGACGAGGATGGCGCCCGCTCACTCGGTCCGGCATAACAACCAGACCGGGAGGTGGGTGACCATCCTGAAGCCGCAGTGGCAGAAGCGGCCTAGCGACGGCATCCAGAAGCTGGCTATTGGCAACATGAACCGGTTCGTGGACGTGTTTGCCTCTGACGGAAGTCAGCTGGCGCAGCTGGGGGGTGATGGCATATCTGCCGTGCCGGCGGTGGCGCACTTCCATCCGACGATGGACTGGGTGGCTGGGGGGACAGCCAGCGGGAAGCTTTGCCTCTGGCAGTAGAGGCCTGGGGCGAGCCTTGATTTGTTCAAACCTTGCAAGAGATGGAAGACTTGGTTTGCTTCTGTGTCGAGCACGGCGAGCGGGATAGAGTGGACGTGAAGCATCCACCAGGTGGGTTGTTGGTTTTGATGCAATTTCACTTGTACTACAGCTGCGAGCTTTTTTTTTTTTTTTTTTTGGCTCTTGAATTTCCAGTCTTGTATATAGCACGACAAAAGGGGGTATGAGGAGGAAGACGGGTCTGGTCGCTCCTCGAATACTAGACTTGGCAGGGCTTGTGAAAGAAGCCAATGGCCTTTGTGAGTCAGCAGTGCTCAGGACGTTAGAGATTGATAGATGACTGATCGCAAGAGTGTGCTATTGATCGATGAAGGAGTTGCTTCTTGCCCGACGCAGATGAGCAAGGCGAGGGCCATCAGGTGTCGCGGCTGGCGTCATGAGACTGTGCATGGCCAGGATCACATGGGACGGAGTGGAGGCGGCGGCGGCAGGACAGGGGAGGCCCCGTTTGCCCTGGATGGCCCTTGGAGATCCAGATGTGCCTCGCGGCGTGCGTCATCGGCAGGCGGGACCTCGAGCATGAGCATTCTGAGGTTTGAAGGAGGCTCGTGATATTGCAGTACTATTGATTGATCCATTACCAAGTCATTGATCATAATAACATAGGTACTACCTGTATCAATCAATGTATTGATTCAAATCAATCAATCAATACTACTCGAGCATCTCCGTCATGAACCGTCGGAATCCATCAATCCGTGATCGGGTACCTCGAGGTACGGGCCACCTCGAGCTCGCGTGCTTTTATCGATTAGCGCGGTGTGGCCAATCAGAGGGCGCCGAGAGGACAACCTTAGCCCCCGTTGACATGTTGATCGACGGCCCCGGGCGGTGTGTCAGTGGGTGTGTCAGTGGATCGACGCCATTTCGACCCGCTAATCGGCATCGGCTCAGTGGGCCCCTCCGCTCTAGCTCCAGGGTAGGTGGAGGTCATGAATCCGCTATGTGGTGCATCCGTGCAGCATTCAATGAAGCCATCAATATGGGATGCGCCCTGCTGACCATTTTGATGGACTTGATGGACTGGAGGCTGGAGCTACTCCGTATTATCATCATCGATCAATCCGACAAAGCAGCTCGTCCGTCATCGACTGTCTCCCCCTCCCCCTCTCTCTCCATCAATCTCTCCTCTCCTCAATCACCTCCACCCCGCCCGCCCACTTCGCACCTTGCATTTCAACACATCACCCTCAGCAAGCGACACGGGCCAACCTTCTGCGAGCTGTTACCACGGGGTTGATCCATCATTGATCTATTGATCCATCCATCCATAGCCGTACATACTCGTACTACCTCCACCGACCTACCGACACCCTCCCGCTTTCATTACGAGAATACTACACAGACGGAGACCGCCGCCGATACAGGTCCATCATCGATATCTCGTACATCCATCATCAACATCATCATCATCATCATCATCATCATCATCATCATCATCATCATCATCATCATCATCATCCGCTTCGCTCCCTTGACTTCGCTGCCGCGCTCGAGCTCCACAACGATCCTTCTGATGCTCTGAAGCTCCCGACACCGCCATCACGATCGCCGCGGCGCCGCACCGCGGACAGCGACAAGACGCCGCCCACGACGCCCCTCTGCCACTCAGCGCCGACGACGCCCATCCGGCCCTTCCATCCTCTTTGCTTTTTCCTCCTCGGACCCCGGATGAACCCGCTTGGCCTTCCAGACTGCCAGAGCCAATCATCCACAAGCTCCCACCTTCTCGCATGTCGCTCCCTACCTCCCCCTTCCTCTCTGACGAGAGCGCTCCCGAGCCGATTTCCACATCACAGCCGGGCCTCGGCGAGCCCTCCGCCAATCGACTCCAGGGCACCCATCCAGCCATGGAGTTTCCCGAGCCGCTCCGATACAGCGACGATGAGAGGAGGGCCGAGGCGTTGCTTTCCGATGGCCCGCCCATGGCCGTCAACATGAATCAGAGCATCTTCGGCCTCATCGCCGCCGCCGGCTCAAGGGTCGACTTCAACGACCGGTTCGACGGCAGCAGCAGTGACGATGACGGCGGCGACGACGACGACGACGACAACGACAAGAACATCGACGACGACGACGACGACGACGGCGGCGGCGGCGGCGGCGGCACCCCCCGAAGCGAAAGCGCCCGGCGACAGCGACACAAGCTGAGCCAGACAGCCCTGTTCCATCATCCCTTGAAAGACAAGAGGAGATCGCACAACCCGACTCTCTCCGGCCACAGGCTTCTCAAGTCCTTCGCATCACTGCCGACGCGGAGGAGCAAACCGGGCCGGGAGACGTCAAAGCTATCGGAACCCACAGAGGAAGTCGAGGAGCCCCAGCAGCCCGATGACAGCCCGTCGCCAGATGCCATCGACCAGGCCGAGCTCCAGGAAGAGCTTCGCCTGGCCCCGGTCATGGGCAGGATGCTAGAGGCCAAAGCCGAGATCGCCAACCGCCCGAGCTCCGATCTCGAGCGCCCCTCTAGCGCCAGTGCCAGTGCCAGCGCCCTCCCCCACCAGCCCGAAGAGGACGACAGCGCGAGTCCCCTGGCAAAAAGACTCAAGGAGATTTTCGAGTTCGACAAACCCGAACGGGTCATAGAAGGTCGGTAGCCTCGTCGCCGCTCCCTTCGCCCCCTTCACCTTTCTTTTCGGGTTTCCGCTCTATGCGACATGAGACTGACAGCTTCGAAGAATATCCATGTTGGTTGCTACAGAGCGTACTTCTTCAGGGCTTTGTATACATAACGTCGAAGCACATTTGCTTCTATGCTCACCTACCAAAGAAGGCGGTACGTTTTCCCAAAAGCCCAGGTTCTCTTGGAATCGACATGCTGACCGGCTGCGTTTCAGCATGCCGTCGCCAAGTCCGGATTCCTCTCCAAGAGCGGCAAGCGAACCTCGAAATACAGTCGCTACTGGTTTCGTCTCAAGGGCGATGTCCTGTCCTACTATCCCGACTCTACGAACCTCTACTTCCCCAACGGCCAGATCGATCTCCGCTTCGGCATCTCCGCAGACATCACGGACCGAGACAAGGAGGGCGTGCATTTCTCCCTCGTCACGAGCCACCGGACTTACAACTTCAGAGCAGACAGCGCACCCAGCGCCAAAGAGTGGGTAAAGAGCCTCCAGCGCGTCATTTTCAGGAGCCACAACGACGGCGACAGCGTCAAGATCTCCCTCCCCATCAACAACATCATAGATGTCGAGGACTCCCAGATGATGGAGTTCTCCGATACTTGCAAGATTCGTGTCATAGACAATGACGAGACATACGCCATCGACGAGGTTTGTACTGCGCCATAGAAAGCTCCTTCTCTTCCTGTAGCCATTCCCCTCTTTCTCCTACGAGTGCGCGCAACTGACAGGAGACTCTCTATTAGTACTTCTTCTCCTTTTTCTCCTTCGGCAAAGAGGCAATAGACCTCATCAAGTCCATGGTCGAAAACGCATCGGCGGAAGGCCCTACAGCAGCTAGAGAAATTGCCGCGTTCGAGGAGAGGGCCTCGGACGCGTCTTCACAGGGATTGGCTCCCTATCAGGCCCGCAGCGACACTTCAGAGCGTCCCTTTGACCGGATCCGCACCCTCAAGCCTCTCGACACGGTCTTGGCATCATTGCCCCCCTTGTCAAACCTGTCGGGAAGCCCCAGCCTCCGCGCGAGCACCGAGATCGGCCCGAGAGCGAGCAGTGTGAATGCTGCTCGAGACGGAGGGCGGGCGTCTGGCGCACTCGCTCAGGTCGGAGATGTGAGCCGTGGACTAGATGGTTCAAGTGACGGCGCTCGGCCAGTCAGCGGACCCCAGTCAGATCAGGCCGACGAGAAGGCACTGTCAGGGGCTTTGGAGTCCTCCGAATCCAACCTTTATTCCTCCATGGAAGAGCCCAGCTTCGCGAGCCTATCGCAATCTGCATTCGAGGAAACCTCGGCGAGTCAGATACTCAGGGGTAGCGAAGTCTTCCACAGTCCCACGACGCTGCGCCGCTCCCCCTCTTCGAGCCAGGACATATCGAGAATCGATCATGAGCTTGATGAGGCGATTCGACACCCCCTGCCGCGTGCGCAAACGACGGGCCACAGCGAGGCCCTTGGCTATCAGAGGCAGACGGACACCCCGACGCCGTCGACACCGACTCTGCAGAGCATCACCAAAATGGGAGCCTACCCGCTCCAGCGCGCCGGAGCTTTCGCCGACTATCTCAACAAGACGAGCAAGCGGATGAGCACGCTCTTTGCAACGGAATCCATGGGGTATGTCGAGAAGGTGTCCGGAATGTGGAAGGGAGGACAGAAGCACTACGGCGAGCCTTCGGGTTTCAGGCCTGATGGGGATGGGGCTGAGGAAGACGGCCAGGACGGCGCCGAGGTCTCCATGGAGCGATTCCGCGCGCATTTCGCGCTCCCGGACACCGAGAGGTTGCAGGCCACCTACTTCGGCTACATCGTGCGGGTGCTGCCCCTGTACGGCAAGATTTACATCAGCAACAAGTATTTCTGCTTTCGGAGCCTGCTGCCCGGGACCAGCACCAAGCTGATCTTGCCCCTCAAGGACATCGAAAACGGCCAGAAGGAAAAGGGCTTCCGTTTCGGCTACTCGGGTCTGGTCGTCGTCATTCGCGGCCACGAGGAGCTCTTCTTCGAGTTCAGGACGGCCGAAATTCGCGACGACTGCACCGTCACACTGCTCCAGAGCTTGGAGTCGAACCGAGTTCTCCAAGACTCGGATGTGCCCGACGCTGAGGACGAGGACAACATCATCTCGGAGCGGCTCGCGAGGAAGATGGCCAAGGGCGAAGAGCTCGCGCCTCGACAGGTCCAGCTGATACAGCGGGCGCCCGGTCGCCCCGACTCACCCACCCCTCTCGTGGACGACACAGATGCGTCGTCGATCAACATTAGACCACCACAGGCCATGAACATCACCTGCTTGACGATCGGATCCCGGGGAGACGTCCAACCTTACATCGCGCTCTGCAAGCAACTGCTCAAGGACGGCCACAGGGCCAAGATCGCTACTCATGCCGAGTTTCAGGGCTGGATCGAATCTCACGGCATCGAATTCGCGTGTGTCGAGGGCGACCCCGGAGAGCTCATGCGTCTCTGCATCGAGAACGGCACGTTCACGATCTCGTTCCTCCGGGAAGCGAGCGCGACCTTCAGGGGCTGGCTCGACGAATTGCTCGACTCGGCATACAGGGCCTGCCAGGGCTCCGACCTGCTCATCGAGTCGCCGTCCGCCATGGCGGGCATCCACATCGCCGAGAAGCTGGGGATCCCCTACTTCCGGGCCTTCACGATGCCCTGGACGAGGACGAGGGCGTATCCGCACGCCTTCATCATCCCCGAGCACAAGATGGGCGGGGCCTACAACTACATGACGTACGTCATGTTCGACAACATCTTTTGGAAGGCCACCGCGCACCAGATCAACAGATGGAGGAACAAGACGCTGGGCCTGCCGAACACGAATCTGGAGAAGATGCAGCCCAACAAGGTGCCCTTCCTGTACAACTTCAGCCCGAGTGTCGTCGCGCCGCCGCTCGACTTCTCCGACTGGATCCGAGTCACGGGCTACTGGTTTCTCGACGAGGGCCGCGACTACGAGCCCCCCCGGGACCTCAAGGACTTCATCCAGAAGGCGAGGGACGACGGCAAGAAGATCGTCTACGTTGGCTTCGGCTCCATCATCGTCCCGGACCCCGCCAAGATGACGCAAGAAGTGATCGACGCCGTCATCAAAGCCGATGTTCGCTGCATTCTGTCTAAGGGGTGGTCTGACCGCATCACGTCCAAGAACGAGCCGCGCAGGGTCTCGATCGAGGAGCCGGAGATGCCGCCGGAGATTCACGTCATCAAGTCCGCGCCGCACGACTGGCTGTTCAGGCAGATCGACGCCGCTGCCCATCACGGCGGCTCCGGCACCACGGGCGCGAGCCTCAGGGCGGGCGTCCCGACCATCATCAGGCCCTTCTTCGGCGACCAGTTCTTCTCGGCGAGCCGGCTGGAGGACCTGGGCGTTGGCGTCTGGGTCAAGCAGTGGGGCACGAACAGCTTCGGCCGGGCCCTCTGGGAGGCCACCCGGAACGAGCGCATGATCGCCAGGGCCCGGCTCCTGGGAGAGCGGATTCGCAAGGCAAGTCTCCCCTTTTCATATATCTTTCCCCACAGCAGCATCGTCTCAATCCACTAACAATTACCCACAGGAGAAAGGCGTCGAGATCGCCGTGCAGTCCATCTACCGAGACATGGAGTACGCCAAGGCCCTCATCAAGGCCAAGAGCGGGCAGTCGGAGACGGAGGACGACGACGACACCGAAGAGAGCTGGACGTTCGTCCGAGGCGACGAGCCCGATCCGGACATGGTCACGCCGAAGCTCAGCGAGGGGCTCGAGGGCCTCGGGCTGGGCAGCGGCGCCATCAAGGCCAATGACCTGAAAGGGAAAGACGGCCGTCCGGTCATGAGGTGATCCACGGGGAGCATGACATATTTACCCCCCCCCCCCCCCACC
>NQYS01000001.1:3296760-3310148 GCA_003055955.1 Escovopsis sp. AC | reverse complement strand
CCCCCCCAACAAAACTTTCTCTCTCCCTCTCTCCCAATCCCCTTTCCCTTCATTCCTCTTCTTCTTCTTTCTCCTCCTTGCATCTCTATTAATATTAGTGTTTTGTAATCATGTTCTACTTGTCAAGGAGCCACGGCGTTTACTGCTGTCTAGAGTTTGAACGTTTCTTCCTTGCTGCATATTTTTCCTGTATCGACTTTCAGGTCTTTCCTCCCCTCTCTTTGACTTTTTTTTCTGATTTTTGAATGTTCTTGTTCTTCGCGACTTTCCCGTTCTTCTGCATGCATGTTGACCTGTTTGTGGTTCCCTGGATTTGGACAGGGCCGATGACTAGCAAGGGAGGGATGGACAGAACCAGGACCGGATGGGGGCTTGGGATGACGATTGGATCAAGATCAAAGCCCATTCTCACGACTTCTTCACAATGCTAATATATATCATGATCATTTGTGCTGTCAGGCGCCGTCGCTACTGGGAAATATGCCGTGAGTCATTATTCGTGAGTCGTCAGTATCATCGTGACTGTGCCGCATCCTTCGAGCTCTCGGACAGAACACGCCTCCCTCTGCAACCCCGTCTGAAATCGTCGTTCTTCCCTTTCACGGCACCAAATTGGATCGCTCACCCCCGTACACCGTCTGTCGCGCCACATATCCGCGTCCGAGCCTGAGCCTGAGCCTGAGCCTGAGCCTGAGCCTGAGCCTGCAGCTGTGTCTGCGCCTGGACCTGGACCTGCACGACCGCCGCGATGCCGGCGTGCCTATTTGCCGGCGCCACGGCCGCGACGCCCAAGGGCCGCACATTCGCCACCGCCTCCCACACGTCGAGAAACGCATCCTCCATGCCGTCCGCGCGGGGGTCCCTCTCGCGGAAGACGACGCGCCCCGCGCGATCGCGGCGCGGCCTGCCGTCGGCGTCGAGCACGGGCTCGCGCAGCAGCGCGGCAAACTCTGGCCAGCCGCGCCAGGGGCTCGTCTCGAGCGCGACGCGCCAGACGCCGTCGGCGTGGGCGGCGCCGGCGTCGTCCCAGCGCGAGACGAGGTGCAGGCACTCGCGATACCAGTCGAGCATGCCGAGCATGTCGGCGCGCCACCAGCCGCCAAGGACGGCGCCGCCGGGCAGGACGAGCTGGCGGGCGGCGACCCAGCGGGCGAGCGCGGGCCAGAAGCGCGACGCGAGGAGCTCGAGCTTGCGCTGGCGCGTGATGCCCGGGCCGGCGCCGACGGGGAGCGCAAAGGTGCGGTCCGTCGAGGCCGCGAGGAGCCAGTCGTGGTCGCGGTAGGCGGTGTCGCCGTCCATGGGGCTCTTGTGGGCCGGGTAGGGGATCTGCTCGACGCGGTACATGCTGCGATTCATGCGCTCTTGACTTTGCCGGGGCGGGAAAAGGGGGGGGGGGGGATATATATCAATCTGATCGACGGGGATTGGTGTTGGGTTAGGCGGGTGGAGGTCGTGAGGTGAGGATTGAGTCATGTTGTGAGAAAAGGAGCAAGCCGTCCACTTATATGAATGCCGGACTTGTCGCTTCACCATCGACCGACCCACCATGTGCTGCCCATGCAATTTGACATCACAGCTTCTCCCTTATCGAGGAGGAAGATCGTCATCGCGGCTAGAGAAGGCGAACTTGACCGGCCACTCATGCGCCTGCTGTCCAACAGGGCATGTCGATCCGACGCAAGACGCTCTCTTTCCCCCGACGGCCGTGAGACAACGGTCGTCGATTTGCGGCAGGAGGGGAATGGGGGGGAAGAAAAGGCCTCGCATCCAAGATCACTCGAATGCAGCCACGGCTCACCTATGACGAGGATCTGGTGCGACAAGGGGTCTCAGAAGCTCGTGTGTGGATCGCCGCCCGCGGGGGGGCGCGGATCGAGTGCAGAATCGGGCAAGATTCGCGGGCGTCTCATTCGGCACAGGGCCTGCGATATGAGTATGATGGACGAGGGTTGCCGACGCATCAAAGGCCGTGCTGGCTCTCGTACGAGTATGTACTCGCACGGCACGCCGAGCCGGGAGAGGTCCTGACCACAACGGGCAACATGGAACACGGAACACGCTCGGGTCGGTGCTCCGGGGACAAGGCATGGGCATCCAGGCGAGAGAATTTGACCGAGGGTTTGTTGGAGGCTACTGCACCGGCTGCATCCCGAGTATGTACTCGTATATCCACTGCCGGATGCATGAGACTGGGCCCTGGGAGGGGCCAGGAGAGTGAGGCCCGGGCGGAAACCATCGTCTGGCCGCGGATCATGGACATGACAAGGAAGCACTAGACAGACATTAGATGAGTCCCAAGAGAGAAAATTGACCAAGAAGTCCTGAATGGAGGCGGCAAACAGCATGTGAAATATGGCACGACGAGGAGGGTGATTTTGGGGGTTAAAAAAAAAAAAAAGGGGGGGGGGGGAAGGGGTCAGTCTTTCGCACCAGCGTGCAGGTCAAGACGTTCAGTCCCCGTCGATGTAAGGCCTCCCCATGGCTAGACGCAAGACCACCCAGAGCGAAATGCACATGAGATCAATTGATTGTCCGTATGGCAGCGACTCTAGATGGAGGATTGAAGTGGTGATGATGGATTGAGACTTTGTGAATCCTCAGGATGACGCCGAAACCGGCATCGACCAATCAGACTGCGGAACAACATCCGCACATTGATTACGTAAGATCGCGGGCGAGACTCCAAAGCGACGCCGCCAAGCTCGATTCTCGATTCTCGATTCTCGATTCTCGATTCTCGATTCTCGATTCTCGACTTCTCGACTCTCGACTTCTCGACACCCACGATCCACCTCGAGGCAAAAGGCATCTGGTTCCATGCGCACGCCGCCCATTGACGCCGACTGACGAACCTTTTCGGCGCACAAATCTGAGAGAGAGACAGGGAAAGAGAGAGATAGAGGTGCGCCATCATCTTGAGCACCAAAGGCTCGACCTGCGTTGGGACTGCGTTCTGACTCTGGGGCCCGCGCAGGAAATCGCTTCGATTGCCCATCATGGCCCAGGATATGCCCCCCAAGGGTGGGTACGAGCCCGTCCAGTACAAGGTGAGGCCTCATCGACATCATCCTCGGCGAGGAACCCCCGTGAGGGGGGAACAACGGCAGGCGGTAGCGGGATCGGCTTGACGAGGGCGAGGAGGAGGAGGAGGAGGAGGAGGAGGAGGAGGAGAGAAGGGCAGAAGGGGAGAAGGAGAGGCAGAGGTCGACCAATTGATCACTCGGACGAGGGGATATTTCCAGCGCGCAACGGGCCCAAGGAGCACTCGAGGCTGACATTTGTTATTTCCCCAAGCGAAACCTCCCCGCTAAGGGCTTCCGGCCCGGAATGCTCCTCCTCGGCATGGGCGCCGTCATGGGCTACGGCTGGTACAAACTGATCGGCGGCATCCGCGAGGCCAAGTGAGTACACTCGTCGCAATCCGAGATTGAAGTTCCTCCGGGACCGAACAGCATGCTAACCCGCCCCCTTCCCCCGCGCAGCGAACTCGCCCGCGAGAAGATGTGGGCGCGCATCAACCTCATCCCCCTGCTCCAGGCCGAGGAGGACCGCGACCAGGTCCGCCGCTACCTCGCCGACCGCCAGCGCGAGAAGGAGCTGCTCGGCGACAACGCAAAGGTGTACAATAGCGAGAGATTTGTGCGGCCGGCGCTGGCTGTTGCGCCGGCGCCGTCGAAATAGACCCGCCAGGGCGGGGGAGAATCATACCACCGGCGCTGCTTTCCTCACGTCCTTGACTTTGCCTTCCATTTGTCCGAGATCGACAGGGAAAATCCATACTCCGTACCAGACGGCCAGTTGCCCAGGGGCCTCGGCTTGCCGAGACGGGAACACGATCCGCGATCTGATATCATACGGCGCTGAAGAGATGGACCCGCGGGTGTAGTAGGCGTAGGAGATGATCGATATCAACACCAGAGGTTATATATACACATTGATGTGCACAAAGTGCAAAGCGCAAAGCGCATAGTAGACAGTGCATCGAGATATCACCGCGCTCCCGCCCAAGGAATGATGACCCATGCAAAGCCCTTTTTTGCCATCCCATCTGACCGGAAATGGGGTATCTACCTCTCAAAGGAAGAAGTTCGAAATCAAGGCGGATGAGAGGAGTGAGAGAGAAGAAGAAGAAGAAGTAATAATAATAACACGAGCAAACTCCTCGCCGTCCAATCCTTGACACGTCAAATCTCTAGAAGAAGAGAAGGGGGGGGGGGGGGGGGGGAAGGAACGCAGACGCCCCCCTTCCGCTCCCAATTCTTTGTCGTGACACGTTGATTCTTCCCACGTTATGTACGCCGCGGCAGAAGAAGAAACCATTCACGCCAAAGTCGTACGGTCTTTGTACAATTCTCAATTGGTCTTTTCCCTTGTTTTTTTTTGTTCCTTTTGTTTTTCTTTTCTTCTGGTGATTCTTCTTCCAGGGTCTCAGTCCCCAGATGCCTCTAGCTCCGCAAGCAGCTCTCGCTCAAGCTCGTCCTCGTCGAAGTCGGCGCCCCCGTCGGCATCAATCATGGCGCTGTCCTCCCCGGCGGCGGGCGTGGCTCGCGCGCTGACGTCGACATCCCCTTCGCCGTCCTCCGCGTCGGTCTGCCCGTTGGACGTGCGTGACGACCGGAGCGCAGATGCGCCCCTGCTCCGCGAGATCCGCTGCTTCTTCGCGAGAGCGCTCTCCCCCGCAACGCTGGCCGAGGAGTCGTCGTCCGAGTCGCTCACATCTAGCCTCTCCTTGCGCTTCATGCCTCGCTTCTTCGGGCGCCCTGCCCCGTTGCCCTCGCCGTCCGTGCTCGTAGAGCTGTTATCGTCGTCTGTCTCGTCTGCAGAGCCAGCGTTGGATCCCCCCCGGCCCTGGTCGTCGTCGTCATTGTCGTCGTCGTTATCATCGTCGTCGTCGTCGTCGTCGTCGTCGAGACCCAAGAATTCCCTCAGCTCATCGTCGAAATCCTCCATCTGGTACATGTTCGCGCCGACGTCCTCGGCCTCGGACACCAGCTCGTTGCTCTCCTCCGACCGCTCTCGGTCCGCATCCGACACGGTGAGATAGTAGGGGCTCTCATCCAACCTGCGCCATTGGCTCAGGCAGTCGGCGAGCCAGTTCTGGTTCACGATCTTGATCGTGGAGATCTTGGCCGCCTGCTGCACCTTCTTGGTCCGGGGCCGAGCCGTCGACACGACGAGGTGGGTGATGCGCGGCGATACGCTGTCGATGACCTGGGCGCCGAAGCTCAGCGCCTGCATCCCGATCTCCGACTCCTCGATCTTGGCGCCCAGCGGCACCAGGCCAGACAGGCAGATGACGAGGCCGGACAGCACGTTAGACTTGAGTTCATCCAGGATGTCCCCGATATCCGGCACCAGTGATAGATCAACGCCGTCGTCGTTGGCCGGCTTCCTCCGCGGCTTGGTGGACCCGGGCGCGAGCTGTGAGTCTGCCGCCTTCCTCTCTTCCCGTCTCTTATCGTAGGCATCGAAGAAGGCGGAGTGCAGATCGGTGAGATGATCCTGCAGGGTCACGAGCTCCTCGTCGTCGTCGCTCAGCAGGTGCTGTCGGTGGCGGTCGCCCGTCCCCTGCCCGTCCACCTTGTCGAGCTCCTCCTGCATGTGCAGCAGCGGCCTGTCCGTCAACTGCTTCTCCAGCGTCTTCTCCTGCTCCTCGGCCTGGACCTTCAGGCTGGCCTCGTCGCTGTCGCCCATCCGCGCCAGCTCGGCAATGGGCGAGACCTTATCCGCGGCGACCTGACCCGACGGCGCAGGGGTCTCCGTCGCCGAGTCTGTGTTCGGAATCCCGTTGGACTTTGGCGCAGCCGGCGAGATGTCCTGCCTCTTGGGGAGGAAGCTGGAGTTGATGTCCCCGATACCCTTGAAGAAGTCGTAGGGCACGACCTTGATGAGGTTCGGCCGGTTCATCGGCCACACGTCGGCGCGGTCGTCGATGATGACGACCATGTCTGTGCTGACGGGGAAGATCCTCTGCAGGCTCTTGGCCGTGATGCTCCCGTTTTCGTCTCGGCTGATGACGCGGTTGCCGAAGAGCTTCTTGTCCGGGTCGACGATGCGCGCGATGTTGAGGGCGTACGCCCTCGTCCCCATGGTATAGACGTGCAGCTCGTACATGGAGGAGACGACCTCGAGGAACTCCATGAGGCCGGGGCGCAGCTTGATGTAGTAGGTGCAGCCGCTCGCGATCCCCCTGGGGCCGTCGTCGTTGAGCTGGAAGCTCTTGACGTCCTTGACGGCGTCGTGGTTCGGATTCATCTTGTCCCGCTGCCACTCGCCGACGGTGGGCTCGATGCAGGCGTGGATGATGGTCTGGTCCAGGTCCACCACCAGGCTGAGCTTGCGCTGGCGCAGGAGCCGCCTCTGCGCGTCGTGCTCTGCCTTCTTGGCCACGTTGCGGCTGACCATGAGCCCGGTCTGGTCGTGGGTCATGTTGATCATGGCCCGGTCCGTGTCCCTCTCCTCGCTGGCCCAGTTCGTCTCGGTCATGTCGGCGCCGCACAGGCTGCAAAGCCCCTGGATCTGGACCTCGTGCCCGCAGGCCTCCTCGACCATCATGCACGGCATGTCGGCCGCGACGACCATGCCCTCCTGGATGCGCCATTCCTTGAGGATGCCCTCGGCGGGGCTGTCGAACTCGGTGTAGGTGGTCTCATCGGTCCAGGTGTCCTCGCCGATCTTGCGTCGCCAGGAGAACTTGTACTCGAGGATCGTCTCCTGTTTCTTGACGGCGTCGCCGGGGAGCTTGAGGAGCTTGGTGATGGTGATGGGGTAGTGCAGGCGCGAGCCCAGCGATACAGTTTTGTCGTACATTTTTGCTCCCGCAGACTCCCGCGGATGCGGCGGTCCGGTGACTCGGCGACTCGACGATTTAGTTTGGCGGTTTCGGGGGCTCGACGATGGATGAGGGTTGTGCGCGCGTCGTGATCAACCAGCCAGGTCCGGGGCGTCCGCTCCAGAAGCCAGTTCAAGGCCAAGCAAGCTAGGTGCTTGTATGGATTGATGCAATGCCCCTGCTCGCCCAGGGCCACGACTTGAAATTGCTGTCGGAGGCACAGTCAGAGCATGAAAGTACAGGTAGTAGTAGTGGGTGGGTGGGCAGCACGGAGCGGTAGAGGTACTACTCCATAAGTAATGTGGTGGTGATGGTTGGCGTGACGCGATCTCCGGGAGCAGCACGAGACAGGGTAGCCGGCTCCAAGCCAATTGGGCTCGCAATAACACACCTAGAAGGCCTCTTCTTTGACGATGCGAGGCGGCGCAAGAGATTCAGCCAGGCCCATTGCCTTTCTGGCGCGAGCGGGAATGGGTCCAAGGGGGTAGGTAGGTAGGTGGGTAAGTAGGTAGGTAAGCCTGTCTGGTGGAGGAGAGGGAGATGGAGGGACGGGACAGGACAGAGGCGAAAGAGGCGGCAGAGGTACTCCGTACTAGTATCGTGGTCTTTGTTGCGGGGCAGGCTTTGCTCAAGGCTGAAGCAGCATGCCAGGCCGGAGACATTCACAGACGCCCAGAAGCGATGCGCGGTTGAAAGTTGATGGAGGTCTCGGTGGTGATGGCCGCAGAAAATGTCCAGGTCGGATGGATCAATGGATCAATGGATCAATGGATCAATGGATGCCTTCAGTATGTAGGGTTTATGTGGTGGTTCCTGGAGGTGCTGGATTGATGCGAGAAGGGCAAAGTGACGCAGCTGCTCTCAAGGGGCCCCTTAAATACTTACCCTGGAACCTCGATGGAACCTCGCCGCACGCCCCAGGGCGCAAAGTGTTTGTGCTGGCTACCAGCGCCACGGCGGCAGCCACAGCACACGAGGGGGTATTCGGTACTCCGTACTCCGTACTACCGGTACTAAAATATGCTGGTGTCGGGCTGTGCCTCCCGAGGCCTCGTTGCCGCCATTGACCTACCCTACACCCTCCAACATATGTGGTCTTGGGCCGAGCTGGCTTGAATCTTGGGAGTCCCATCTACAGGTATGAGTTGACCCTCCATGAGATGCGCTCATGGATCAATCCTCCATATTCCTAGAGTCCATCGATTTCAATGGTCCCCATCACCCTGCAGACAGCTCGATCCGGCGAAAAAAACCCGAGAGCCTGGCCCGCTCGAGCTGACTCGCATTGATGCGCTCCCGGAAGGACGTTAGCACCTGGTAGTACCGAGTACTCCGTAGCTCATTTCCTATTTGGGACAACTAGTCACGTGCTCGCGTTGATCTACGACGGTGGCACCATCGCGACGACGTAAATCAATGGATGCAACTCCCAGAGGGCAGAGATTGCATCAGACATTCGGATCTGTAGGAGACGTAGACTGCAGTACGCAGTAATGGGTTTCTTGAATGCCTCCACATAAGGATGGTAGGTATGAATGCTCTGAAGCCTCTCGTACGGAGCAATGCCTCCGATCATCCATATTGAATTGAATGCAGTGGACGTTCCGCCATGACGTTCAATGGCGACCACATTCCTCCCGCAGCAGCTACCCTACACGCAGTAATCGTCTCACTTCTATGGAGTACAGATGGAGCACGGCATCAATCATCCTGCTTGCTTCGAGGCATGAACGCCCTTGGTGGCCCCTCCTATCGAGATGGCTACCTATGCGGCGGTCTGCACAAGCTTGAACCCCTCGGAGACCGTCTTGGTGATCTCCTCGTTCTTGTGCTGTAGCAGCCCCAGCGCGAATGCCACGTCGTTCCACTGCCGCTCCGTCTCGCATCGATTCAGCCTGGCCGCCAGCTTCTCCGCCAGCTGCTTCGCATGCTTGTCCTGCGAGACAACCCCCCAATGAGCATCATGTCCTCAAGATCCGGGGATGGTGAAAAAAAAAAATCACGTACCTTCTCGATAAAGCCCAGCAGGAATTTGATGATCCTCCTGAAGCTCTCCTCCTCCATGTTGCCCGCGCTCAGGAGGCTAAACATGTCCACAAACTGGTTGTACACCGCGTTGTCCTTTGTGCTGAGCTCCGTGAAGAACATCTTGGCCAGGTCCGCGATGCGTCGGTCCTCGTCCTCGAGGCACTTGGCCATCTCGCCCAGCTGTCCCTTGACCTTGACCTGGCCGGCCAAGATCAAAAACGTCAGCGTCATCAGACACGTCCGCTTCACTGACTCGTCCTTGTCGGCCAGGCGCCGGTACAGGAAGTCTGTGTTCTCGTCAATCAGGTGGTTGAAGCACACTGCCATGTCCCCGAGCGCGATGACTGCATTCGATCGGACCGTCGGATCCGGAGATCGCTCCATGATGGTGATGAGAAGCGGCAGGTTGGCCTCGCAGTACTCCGACGAGACACACATCAGCTTCGCCAGACACAACGTTGCCGCCGCTTGGAGACCCTGATCTGCGTACGTCGTGTTGTTCGCACAGACCTCCGACACGAGAGGCCCGAACAAGGCGAGCAGCGACCGGGGTCCGTACAGGAGCTCTCGCTCCCTGATGTGCGCCATGGCCTCGGTGAAGTCATCTTCCGTTGTGCCTCCGATGAGCTCCAGCTCATCGGCCTCCTCCTTCTCCTTCTCCGACTTGGACGGCGCTTGCTTCTCCTTTTCCTGCTTCCTGCGCTTGAATTCCAGTTCGCACTGCTCCAGATGCACAATCTGCTTGATCGCAACGTGGCCGACTATGAAAAGCAGCTGCGATAGCGAAATGGCGCTCCCTCTCTTCTTGGGCTTGCCCGAGCCCTCCGTCTCGGTCTTGTTTCCCGGAGACCCTGCTGGGTCTATCACTCGGGTCTCTTCCGCGAGCACCGTCATCGACAATGGGCGCGAGGCGGAGCGGGACGACGATTGGCCAAAGACCTGCCTCGTCTTATGCCTGATGAGGCTGGAGCACAGAATGTCCGGGTGCTTCGAGAGCGCGTAGATCGCGTTGATGGCTTGCTCGACAAGACCGTACCACTCCTTGCTGTCAGAGGGGACTTCTGTGATCGAGGCCAGCCGTGAGCACACCGCATGATCGTTGGACAGCCTCGAGAATTTGGCGGGCGAGTCCTTTGCCTGGCGGCCCGTAGGGTTGATTCGCCTCAGGGCGATGCAGGTGTATTTGGCCAACTGCAGATCACTTCGACCATGAGCACCCAGGCCGGTTCGCAGCATCGTCTCGATCTCTCCCACGACGATCTCGGGATTCGCGGTGGCGAGCATGCCCAAGACGATGATTGCGCCACGGCGCTGCGTCCTGGATATTTCTCGCTTCTGAACGCCATAGACCTGCCACAACTTGGCAACCACGATCTCGGGGATGATTCCACCCTTCATCATCGTGGCAAGGAGCTGCTCCAGCGAGGTCAGCTCCGCGGGCGTCGCCCCGAATGTGAGACTGATCATGTTGCGTGCAATATAGTTCGCAGCGTCGTTTGGACTGAAGGAGTCGGGGGCCTCGAAGAATAGCCTCCTGTAGCATTCGATCAGGTGGGTCTGGACGCCTTTGCCTTCATCACTGTTGCCCTTGGTCCAGATGAGGCGAAGCATCCGCCGAATGCCGACCTTGTTCAGCTCGATGTTGTAGGCATCCCCGATCTCGAAGTAATCAATCGCCTCAATCACCTCGCTCTTGTTCTTGGAACCCAGCAATTGGCAGATGGTCTCGGTCGAGTCATGCAAGACGTCGATGAACTTCAGTGCCTCATTGTAATATCGCCTTGTGAGGGAGAGCTTCTCGATGGCTTCACTGGTCGCCGCCTCTTCCTGGGCTCTCTTAATCGCAAGCGCCTTCTCGTCACTCGTCATGGTCCTGGGCTTCTGGGGCGATGCGACTTGAGTAGCCTCATCCAGAAGGTCATTGTCCACGGTCGTGTTCGCCTTGTCGTCGCCGAAGCCAGGCATGCCTGGGGGCGGCTTCAGAGCATTGAGCTCCTCCTCCACCTTGTCATATCTTGCTTGCCACTCCTTCCTCGAAAGCTGCGCGCCATGCATGACCGTGAACGGATGTGTCCTGATCAAGGTGCCCAGGAGCTTGATCGCATTGCGCCTCACGTTGCTGCTCTTGTCCTCGAGGCTTCGACATGCCAACTCTGCCGCTTTTTGCCGCCGCTTCGGAAACTTTTGTTCGAGCTCGCAAAGCTTCATGTACACCTGCAGTGTCCGACATCTCGAGTATGGGTTGATATCGAGGAAGCGCTCCTCGAGAACATCGAAGAAGGCATTCAGCTGCGACTTGTGATTCTCGCTTCGCTCATCCTGCCTGCTCAAGTATGCAATCATGTTTCCGCAGACCTCGATCAAGGCGCATCGCAGCGTGTGGGACTCGCTATCAAGCTGCTTTGCCAGCATGGTCATCTGCTTGATGACCAGCCTGGGCGCAAGTTCGGAAAGCTTTGTGATGAAGGCCGAGACGGATTTTGGCCCTCGGGTGTCGTTCGAGTTGAACTCCTTGTTGCTAAGCTCGCGTAGGATCTCGTCGGCAAGCTGGGGGTAGTCATAAGTCTCCGCGAGGATATGGAGAAATTCTGCCATGGGCTCTGACAAGTGCTCGAAGTAGGTCAGGTTCTGGACGACGTTGATCTGCGCAGCTGTCATGATGTAAGTGTCATTCTCAGCCCAACCCGGGAAGACGACTTTTCCAACGAACCGTATGCGTGTCCGTGGTGCTTGACTGCGATGCAGAGCACCTTGAAACAATGCATCCTGATAGGGGTCGCCTTGGCGCGCTGCTCGCTTTCAAGAATCATATAAACGGGCCTTGTGAGAAGCCCAACAAAGGTGTCCCTCTCGCCCGTGGTCAGGAAGATCTTTGAAAGCTTGAGCTTGAGCGTTTTGCACATGATGTCGAGTGCTGATTGGAGCTGCGATGCAGGGTCCCAGGTGTCGTCCTTTGATGATGCGGCTGTCGCCTTCTTCGGCTTGCCCCTCCCTCTGATGACCGGGGCTGCGGCAGGCTTCTCCGCGGCCTTGGCTTCCACGGCAGCAATGGTCCATTGTAAGAGGAACCCGTAGATCTCGAGCAGCTGCTTATGGTAGTTGACGGACTCTTGCTCGTCGGGAGAGTCGAGATCGTTGTGCACGGCGTCGGCCTCGGCGCTCAGCCCGCTCGTGACGATGTCGAATACTTTGCTGAGGGCATGCGTCGGTATGTGTGAGGAGTACCTGGGGCTCGCGCGTCAACAAAACCCTTCTGGGACAACGGTTGGATCAAGCTCGAGAGCCACGGACTTGAGGAGGAACTGCAGTGAGTCCATGTTGGAGGGGCGCAGTACGGCATCTGGGTTCACGGTGATGGAGTCGACCACCGAGTTGAGCACTGGGTTCATGACCTGGTTGGTGAGGTCGTCGGGTTCGTTCTCGCAATCGACGAGTGCCGCATCAGCCTCCGGCGTCGATATGGCCATCGGGTCCGACATGTAGAACTTGAGCGCATCGTTGATGTTGAAGTCCACGATATCCATGATGGGCGATGCGTGCTCTCTAGAGCGTCGGGGAGCGTGCGACTTGATCTTGAGGCGCGAGCACGGAGTACTGCTCGTAGATGTTGATGACCAGCCTGAGCGATGGTCGTTGGTCTTGGCCGTGTCGGACCCTGGCGGGTTTCGCGCTCGAGATCGAATGAACGAATACCTAGAGTTGTGTAGAATAGACCCTTGACGTCGCTGGGCAATATCGACTTATCGACCACGCTGACGTCGATGCTGGGGACGACAGCTCCTGGGCCTGCAGCTCGAAGTCGCAGTGGGATAGGTCGATGGATCAATCAATCCCTCCCTCACAATGAGATCAATGGTCGTTGGTGGGGGGAAGAGCTGACTCGAGAGGGCCCCGCGGGTGTCGCAGCAACGGGCCTCTTATCGTGAAAGGGCGCCGCTTTGTTTTGTTTTGATTTTATTTTTATTTTTATTTTTATTTTTATTTTTATTTTTATTTTTTTTATTTTTATTTTTATTTTTTGTTTTGGTTTGGTTTGTTTGGATTTGAGGACGCGCCTGCCGCTGGTTGGCCGAGTTTAGCGGAGGCAGGTGCGAGGCTCCCCCTCCATCCCACGCGCTGAAAGGGGAGATGAACCAAGAAGTAGAGGAGACTTCATTGGAGGCGTAAATAGGGCGAATATTGAGGTGCTGGATACTCGAATTCGCTTATCGGCGGACGACACTTTAGAGCCTCCGAGACCCGATGCGACCTGATCGTCGTGCAGCCAAAACCGCCCATCTTCAAGGCAGCGACTCGATTTGATGTTTTGATCCTGCGGCGTTCTCTTCCCTTCTTTTTTCACTCACTTTCTCTTCTTCTTCTCATTTGACTTCTGATTCTCTTCGTTGTATATCGCTTGCCGCTCTTGTACTTTGTTTGTTTTGCTCCCCCCTTGCATCGAGCGCCGCTTGACTTCGAGACTCGCCTGCGTATATGTCTTCAGGCCGTCCTCCGAGACGATAGCGCCCTCCGCCCCCCCCCCCCCCTT
>NQYS01000001.1:3275558-3287129 GCA_003055955.1 Escovopsis sp. AC | reverse complement strand
CCCCTCTTTTGGCCATGGGCACGCTTCATACGACGTCAAGAAACGGATAGACTGAGGTGCAAACGGCGCATGGACTTCGTCGATAAACCTAACCAGCATTTGAAAGCGCTCTTTGATGCTCAGCGATGGATTGATTCAGCGAGGTGTGATGATGTACAGAGGGTCTTCCGTACATCACTGATACATACAAGGAGGCATAGAGTTTCTTGGATTATTCTCTCTAGATGCCCTCTGAGAAAGACGAGTCACGAGCGTGGGTCTCAGTGGACTGGAGGCAAAGTCTGAAGTTTTTAAAGAATTGCAACCTCCAGCAGAGTTCCGCAAGATCAATTCAATGGAGGCAGGATTTGTGACGGATCGTCGTTCACAGGAACAAGACGGGCGCACTTTCAGAGACACGGTTGATGATGTAATTGGCTCATCTCAGGGGCTGTGAGTCGCCCTGCTTCTGCTGCGATGGGGTGCTCTAACCTCCACGCAGTCGGGTCGCATCGAGGTGGCTGAAGCGTGCATGGTTTTCTGGATTCGAAGCGGGGCTTCCTGCAGAGTTGGAGAGAGGCACGCAGTCCCGGTATTGGGCAAAGCTCGAGGAGCCGCTGCATTTGACCATCTCTGGTCAGAGCTTTCGGGGTTTGGCACTTTGCAGGGATGCCTGCCCCTGTCTGCGAGAGGAGAGACGGCTCTCGCACTGTAACACTGTGCAACGGAAGGGGGGGAGGCTTGTCCGGCTCGACTCGTGCTCCTCGAGGCATGTCTACTCATGGACCGACGAGACTTGGGTATAAAGTCTCTTCTCAACCTTCTCGAATACCTTTTTTTTTCTTCCCTCTTTCTTACTCGGCCTACAAGCTCTTCTCGGCTTTGAAAAGCTACACCTCGTCCACGACAAAAGCATCGCCTCTCTGACGCTGAGAGGCGTCGCAACTTGAGCTCATGGCCGCCTCATCTGCATCCGCCGCCGCCGCCGCCATTCAGTGCATCATCGACTTCTTCAGACCAGCTCAACGACAATTGCTCGACCCTCCCTGGTGATTCGGATTGGTGGTCGCTCCTTGATGATTCCGGAATTGTTGCTGCTGTTGCTCCCGGTCCTTCGACTCAATCTCCCCTGTGGACCGGGGATCTCGATCTCAACCTTGTTTTACCCCTGGATTCATCGACAGACTCGACGCCTCTACTCGAGCAGTTCCTGCCGGCGAGTGAAGAACTCAATCTGGGTCTTGGCACGGCACAGGATATGGCTCTGATCGGAGGCCCCGTCATGTCGATGGACCCTTATCATGGTTGGTGATCACCATCAGAGGAACGGCTGCTGTGGGATTTCATGACTGATGGGAACGTGTATATATATAGACCACTTCCTCTCTCATGATTGGAATCCCTTTTTCTCCAGCAATCGTGGGATTGACCACGGTATCCCCAAGCAACTGGACACCTTCATTCCGAAAGCGACCGCCACCACCCGAACCCAGCACATCGCCTCCCCGTATCTTACTTCAATGATCAACCACGCTCATCCCGCCTCGTCTTCCGCTCCGACCTCCTCATCTTGTCCCTTATCCACCAGGCCCTCCGTTTCACCTCTGGTGGCAGGGCCTCCCCTCCAGGACTCTCCCGCTAGCACACAGAGCGCCGGGCCAAAACGCAAAGCCCCTGCGGGGGAAGACTCGGACCCCCTCAGCGATGAGGCTCAAGCAGCCATCAAGCGGCATAGGAACACCATAGCTGCGCGCAAATATCGCCAGAAGAGGCTGGACCGGATCGCTGATCTCGAGCGCGCGCTCGAGGAGATGACGAATGAGAGGGACGGGTTGAAGATCAAGCTGGCGAGGAGGGAGGCTGAGGTTGATGCGTTGAGAGAGATCTTGGGGAGATGATGTCTACGACTGGTCCAAATGTTTGTGTTTTATGTTGCTTTTCTTCTTTGAATTTCTTGCCTTTTGAAGTCTGCGCATTATGATTTGATTTCTTTCTGAATATATTTCACTGCGATGCGCCCCTGAAAAACCCTCGTGTCTCTTCATCCTGTTATCCATGCTATTCACACATTGTCAGCTCTGGCTCATTGTCAAGTCCTCAAGAAACTGAAAGATGATGATCAAAGACGAGAGGAGGACCGGGCTCTGGACGGATGATTGGCTGCTCTTCAGACGATGCCGTTCTCTTCCTTTGACTAAAACATGAATATCATGATTGATCATCCACTTCCGTTTCTGTCATCATGGTTGAGCCATCACCATACCATCCGTCGAATACACAACTTTGTGGAACCAAAACAAAGTGGAAAGGCGATTGGAGATGTAGAGGCAGAAGGAATGTCTAAGAGAGAGGAATTAAGACTCATCTTCGTATGTCTGGTCAAAAGGGAATGATGTCGGAATGGCATTGCGCTGTCAGGGCACTGCGTCTGGCTACTATATCACAACGTTCGAATGGATGCTGTATGTACTCTCACGAGACGCTTTATATATCTGTGTGAGGATGAGGAAGATGCGCATCATTCTGCATCAGACGGAATCACTATGGCTCGCCGTGCCCTTGGTGTTGGGATCTCAAGGCCAAAATGGTCATTACCCCTTTTCAGCCCACTAGGTAGTCCGCTGGTATTCCCCTGACTGGTCCTATATGGGGGAGGCAGGCAGACGGGTGTGAGCGCCATAGTGACTCATGATGATCAGTGTTATTGTGAGAGTAAATGGCAGTCAGATAGAGAGCATCTACATATGTAGTCTATCAACCCCTTCGGGCGCCGACATGGAAGGGCATCCCGGGACTCACCGGCGCACACCGTTTGCCACACCGAGGCGGTACGGCCCCACCCTCTCCGTGCGAGAGAAAGCCATACTCGTACATACCGGTACCTGTGAGCCCGAGGGTTGATGAGCCGTCGTGAGCAAGAATGACTCATTCCTTGGCGTCGCCCAAATACAGTAAAGCGCGCGCATATACGGAGTACGGAGTGCCTGTACGGATATGTGACGCGAAATCTCTCCCGCATGATTTGGGATCGGCAGCATGCATCGATGCGCCAGGCACGCCGCCGGTCCGCATCCGCACTGTGTGGCGGGCGGGACTTCTCGATGGCGAGTCGGAATCCTGCTGGCCAGAGCGCGGGATGGGAGAAATTGGGCAGAACAGCAGCTCGTCTTCGGATTTGAGAAATCACATCTTGAGTCGCAATCTGAAAACCAATATTGAAAGTGCCGAGGAAAACACATATCATTGATGCCTTGAAGCCGCTGGATATCGGGTGCTGTCGATATGAACTGCCTACCCTACAACCCCCCTTTTCTGGTGATGTTCTGATCGCCCCCCCTTTTCCTTCATCAAGGTCTATGCCATCTCGACAACCGTACTGGGAACTTGAGACCATTTCTTTCTCAAGCTCATGATGAGATGGATGATAAAACCTCCCAGCATGTTATGAGGAGCTCACGAGTCCGTTCTCCTCGAGCGTGGGGATGCAGCGCCTCTCCATCGAGCAGATGCTGCAGTCTCCCCGAGAAGCCCGAGGAAGACTTCTCAATTATACGCGATAGCCGAGGACGACTCAGACATGTGAACTCAAGGCGTGTATTTTTGATCATCATGATGCTAGTGTCCTCTGACTACAAGCACCTCATCTTCTGTGATTTATACTGATCAACATCAGGACTGTAGAAAAGCTGTTGACATCCCTGAGATCGTCGCCACTATGAGAACTAGGAAGGCACCAGATCCTTTCGTCAGACCACCTGACCTTTTCAGTTCGAGTTTTGCTTGACATGGCGTGCCTTGCATGAGGACCTCCAAAGGGTAAGCAACAATGATGCAATGGCCAAGATGTCTCGAGGCCACGAGATATTAGTACTGGTTGCTCAGCTCGGACGCGGCATTGTGCGAGTATACCATGAAAATCATGGAGGAGCCTGTTCATTATCGCCGCGTGACGCCTCCTGCGATAGCCTCTTTCGCAATCGAATATGAGCTCTGTTCGTCTGAGCGGGTAGACTCTTCCCACGATCTAGCAGCGCAACGGTGATATGGCAGGTCCAGCTGAGTAGTATCCAGTAGCTGTGCCAAATACGCTCCTTGAGTGCTGTCGACAACTTAGTCAAGATTCAAGATATGTCCTTTGTCTTCGGACGACAGTAGTCCCAAGAAATTGCACAGAGTGGTCTCTATTGGCGTATTCGATTTTTTTTCTCGAGGACCCCTGATAAAATGCTGCATGAGCTCTGTAATACTTGCGAGGATGAAAAAAAAAAGAGAAAAGAAAAAAAAATCCATGCTCTTGCATTCAATCGAATGGAGACGCAAGCGGTGACAGTTGTCAATGCGGGTCGCTACTGGAGGCGATGGAAATTGGCATCACGGCTGTGAGTGTCGTGAGAATATGCTTTCTGCTCCCTCGACTCTTCTCCTGAATCCAACATGCAGTAAGCCTGCCGAAACGGGTCTCGAACGCTTGGATGACTGGTGGTGCATTCTGAATTTTTTTTTGTTCCTCGAGACCGAGAACATGTCAGGAATTTGACCCATCTGATGTCCTCGTGGCTGCATATATCCGTGGACACTATGGAGCAGGTGACAGTCCGGGATGGGTTTCGATAGGTGGGTGTCTTGGACAACACACCACCAACGTCAGTCGAACAGACTATAGGCAATGGCTTGCGTGAGGAAGCGATCGTCAAGCAGACTTCGCCGGCTCCGAGCTGTCAAGGCGACGGTACCCGTACTCGAATGAGCATGAGCTCAAGTATTCGTAATCGTCAATGGGCACTCTGAGGAGCTGGGGAGGAGCATGGGGAACAGAGACGCAGGGGGGGGGGGGGGGGGGGTGGCAGCAGATGACCGCATGCTGGATCCATGCCGGCGGGCGAAGCATGCATGAGGCTGCAGATGGATTAGCAGGATGACGCAAAGGTCTGGGGAAAATGGGGAAGATTGGGGCTAGCAGACCAGCTGAGACCCTGTTGAGGACGTGATTGCATCCGTCCCTCCCTCGACCTCGACCCTAATGGAGGGCCAACGGCACGGCTCGCTCGTCAGGCGCGCGACGACGACGATCTGCCCATTAAGCGGGCGGGCTCTGGACCAGTCGCATCTCCTGATTCGGGACACGGGGCGCCAGGGGATGAATGAATGGGCTCGTCTAGCAGCATTGCCAACTCGGCCCCTCGGGACTGTTTGTCTGCCGACCGAGTCGCGACCCGACGACTGACTTCCAGTTGTTACGCAGCAGAGGAGAGGCAATGCCTCGACAGCAAGCAAAGGAGCAAATGATGAGCTGCCGTCTCTTATCGGGAAGACGCAGGAAACAGCCGAGCCGAGAGACAACGAAAGACAGAGGGAAGGGAAAGGAGGAAGAGGAGGAGGAGGAGGGGGAGAAGGGAAAATAAAAAGAATTAAATAAAGACTGAAAATAGAAAGATGAGAAATGAGAGCTGACAAGTGAGGAAAGAACCGACAGCGGCTGCCCGTTTGTGCTTGCCTCGTCCGAGACGGAGTCCCGACAGGATCCTTCCTTCCACATTCAAGCAAAGGCCTCAAATCCCTTCTTTCTCTGCCTGAGGCCTTGAGATTTGCAGAAAAGGACTCGGGAGTGAAGAAATCACCTATCAGCTTCAACTCTCCGAGAGCTGTTTCTCCAACATGCCCGTCAACGCATTGATCCATCACGATCAAGGGCTTGGAGGCCCCAGGGACCGGAGAGCGATGGTCCTGTATTCCGTACTTCGTACGGAGTATACAATCTTCGAGGCTCTCTAGTTGAGCCCTACGGCTACGGGTACTACGTGCTCGTATGAGGTCACAGGAGGTCAGCAGGGGCCGATGCAGACAAGACAGGGAGTTCCCAGCCTCCGTCACGGCCAAGGAAGCAGGTCAGTGGTGCAGAATCTCCTCGTGCTGAGACCGGGCCCATGGACTAATGCGTTGCGGTCCTGTGCTACACACGCTGTGCCGGGGCATGTCAGGGCAATGAGACGACGGAAAATGCGCCCGGGCCGGCCTGCTTAACGCATCCGCGCAGCGTTCGTCTGTGTTCTGGCCGGGTGAAACGCTGGCGCAGGATGGTTCAGAAGAGAAGGGCGCTGTGAGTCTCGAATATCGGATCCAATTGATCCATCAGCAATGTCTTTGCCGCCCGTCTGCTAGCAGTGGCATTGGTGCGGTAGGTAGGCCGAGGTCCTCAGTCCAGATCCTGCAACAGCCCTTGGTCGAATTCTAGGTGGCATTTCCGCACCCGGGTCAGTCCTCTCGAACAGCTTCGAGCACATGATCGCTCCGCGCGATGCCTATAGTAGTCGGGGCTCCGTTTAGTCGGTCACCCTCTTGTATCAGCGCTCTCGAGAAGCCATCGATCTTGCGGCAGTCGACGTCCCAACCCTCCCACGAGAATGGGAACTTGCTTCGGCCGGGATGGCTGACCTTGTCTCTCGGCAGTACGCTGAACCGCCGTGCAACACCAATCACACTTTCAAGGTTGCCGCCTTCTTCACGAGAGTCTGATCCGGCACAGGGGTGTCTCGAGTGAGACACCTGGATCCCACGCTGGTGAGGTGTCCGTTTTCCCTCTCCACGTACGATTGCAAGACAAGCTCTTCTTCTTATGATGATGATGGGAGGAGGTCCTGTTTGGACAAATGGACGACACGCACGGGCTTGCACATCTTCTCGTGAGATCCACGGATTGTCCTATCCGGAGCCTCGTCTGAACCCATGATGCGGAAAGATGCGGTTTCGTCCCTGTTCAGCATACCTCGCGGCGATCAGGACGCACACGGGCGTGGGAGGAGGACCCCGTGCCTCGATTGATCTGCAAAGAGGGTGGCCACCGCAAATCCCAACCCGAAAAGCTCTGCATGCATGATGCATCTCAAGGCTTATGAAGGTTAGAGCACTGCATATTGCCAGATTGGAGGGTCACAGCGAGACGAGCTCTCAGCTCTCATCGTTCGGATTGCCGTTCTCGCTCACAGACGTTGACACGATTCAGCCATTGCTCCTTTTTTAGAGAGGTACTCGATCGTGGTTGGACCTCAACCGCAGGTATTTGCCTGGGACATTCTGGGACTGGAGGAACAACCACACGAATACCCAGATCCGAGGAGGAGAAGAGCACTGAGACATCACATGGCATACAGAGAGGTCAGAGAGAGAGAGAGAGAGAGAGAGAGAGAGAGAGATGGGAAGCAAATCGCTGGACATGGCGAGAAACGTGGTGTCTCAGTAGTCCAGGAAGTTGGAGCTCGTCATTGGGATGCCATTCCGAGCGCTTCCTCACACACCGTCGCCCCTTCTCGCTCGATGACACACCAAGCACCCACATCTCTTTGCCTTGAGACAGGCAGAGCGGACCGGACGAGAGAGGGGGGACAATTGTCTTGCGCATCTTCTATTTCATGCCTTGCCCTCGTCATTACCTCAGCCGACGATTCCTCAAATGCCATCTGTCCCTGTTCGATATTTTGCCCACCTTGTGGCGAATCCAGGGCACGTCTCTGAAAAGCCTCATGGACAAGCACATGCCAGGCCTCGACTTGGAATGCCTGTGAAGCAACGTATGTATTGCCCTGTGAATCAATGGCCTCGAACGACCAAAACAATCCAACATGCTCCGTGATGGATGCCCATATGACTGGAGAGTCATCTTGATGGTTCCTCCTTTAGGAAAGCGGCCCCTGGCCAGTGACTGGACTCCGCCCTCGGGCAGTTCCGTACGAAGCTCAAGTGCTTTATGTGTCTCTCTCATGGATGTGATAGCCGAGGTTCATCAATCGAATTGTCATCCAGACGGTGTTCACTGTTTATTCTCTGAGCCCATCCCCACAAAGGGCTGGCTCTTCGCCTTTGGTGGGCAACTGACCAAGAGTGCCATTGGCGTTTCCCCCCCTTTTGCCTATATCTGGACCGTTCTTGTTCACCAGACTCTTTTCGCAACGAGCACTCGTAATATGGGTAGTACCTCCTGACAGCACCCCGTACATATACGCTCTTCTCTTTTTCATTCTATCTTCTCTCCCACTCCCACTGCCTGTTCTGCACCGCCGGTAGAGGCGAAGCTGCGGTCTCGTGAGCAACCTGCCGGCCAGCCAGCCCCGGACTCGCGGACAGGATTGACGGCAGACGACAAGATCGTCATCGACCGTAACTTGTGACTGCGCGAATTGGCGGTTCAGTGCAGAATTCGTGTAGAAATTCAAGTTGGAATCGGGCCTGCGAGAGCCGAAACGCATTACCGGTGAAGACTCCTCGTCGGTGCTCAATCGAGACACCTCGGAGGTTGCAACCTTGGGACTTCAAGGTACAAGTACCAGGTCGGCTAGCGTCCGGTACGTGGCAGGTGGGATAACCTCCCGGAGATCAAAAGGCCGAGGTGGTACCGCCTGATAACAAGACGCCCACAGCACCGGTACCGCTACCTGACGGCGCCAGCCCTGCGACAAGCCCCCCGTCCTGAGAACTCAAGGCACAGTTTTGACGTTTGCTCGGCTGTTGGCGGCGCCCGCATCCACGTATTTCCACCATCAATCGATTGAATGGATCAATCGACATCCATCCAGCCATCAAATAATTGAATTCAGTATTCTGGTATTCTCTCCAAGAGTCTCTTCTTTCCCCCCCCCTTCTCTCTCCTCTCTCTCCTCTCTCTCCTCTCTCTTCTCGCTCTGCGACTCTTCGCGACGCTCCGACTCTCCGACTCTGCGACTCTGCGACTCTTCGGTGCCTCTCGGCTCTTGGTTGTCTCTGCCGAGTCCGGCTCTGGCGCTTCCGCTCGCTTCATCGCCGTGCTTTTTTTTTCTCTCTCCTCTCCTCTCCTCTGAGTCCTCCTCGCCGACTCACCCATCCATCCTCGAGATCCCGATCACCAGAGAAAAACGACGTCCCCCCCCCAACACGACGTTTCCTCTCCGCTTTCTCTTTTGCTTCGCTTTTTCTCTCAACTACTTTTACTACTTCAACAACAACTACTACTACTACTACTACTACCACCACCATCCGATCATCATCCTGTTGGCACCTTTGCTTCCTCTCGTCAGCTCAACGCTTGCTGCCTCGCCTCCAGCAACCGCAACGTCGACCTCACCGATTTTCTCAATTTTGGGGGAGGCTTTTTAACGTCGTCCCGCCGTCATCCAGGAACGCACAAAAAAATCAAGGGAAAAAAAAAGAAGAAAAAAGTAGAACAAGAAGGAGGAGAAGAAGAAGAAGAAGAAGAAGAAGAAGAGAAAGAAGACGATCGACACAACCATTCACCCCACCATCGCGAGAATTCGTCGACCCTCTACCTCTTCATCGCTTCCACCTCGTCGCCATGATGCCAGAGTTCCGCCACATGCGCAGCGGGAGCCTCAGCATCCCCGGCGGCGTCCACAGCAGCAATGCCGCCATGCCGAGAAGCCCTCCAAGTAGGTTGCGATTGAACCGCCCCAGGCTGTCCGAGAGGGAAACATGGAAGACAAGGAGGGGTATCGGAGGGGAATCTTGGATCTTGTCATTCGAGCAGCCGAGGAGGCAGGGACGCGGAGGGCAAGAGACGTCAGAGAATTCGTGCTGACTCATGGCCTTGTTACAGACACCTCGCACGTCCCGTGCAAGTTTTTCCGCCAGGGCGCCTGCCAGGCCGGCAATGCCTGTCCCTTCAGTCACGATCTGGGCGCCGCCGCCGAGAATATTTGCAAATACTTTGCCAAGGTGCGTAGAAGAAGAAGAAGAAGAAGAAGAAGAAGAGAGTCATCCGAGAGCACGTGATGCTGGAAGGAGAAAAAAAAGAGAGTCTTGTCATCGCTCTCTGTCGGCATGGGACATTGATTGGAATCAGGCCCCCATCGTCTTGACCATCCTTGGAAGAATCTTGACTGACATGGCTCTGCCTCTCCTGCTTGGAATATCTAGGGTAATTGCAAATTCGGTCCCAAATGCGCCAACATCCACATCCTGCCAGACGGCCGCCGAATCAACTACGGCAAGAATGGCGTCACGATCGGCCCGACACCAATCAATCTCGCCAGCCAACCTTCCGCAAGCCTGGGCTCCGCCAACTCGGCCTCCGGGACCGGGCCGTACAATCAGTCAACCGCCAGCGCCCTGACGTCCTCCCTCTACCGCACCGACTCGCCCTATGCCTTTGACGAGAGGCAACAGTCCCTGGGCAGCCATCAGCTCAGCCATCATTACGCCCCCGACAGCGGTCTGCCATCGATCGACGTCCCATACTCCCATCCCAGCTCCAACCACGGGTCGCCGCTGGAGGAGGATTCTGCTCGCCTCGTCTACGGCCTGTCCCCTGCCAACGGCGGCAAAGGCCTGTCTGTCCTCGACGCCCCGCTACCCGCCTCGTTCGACTCCAACGGCATCTCGAACGCTGCTCGCTACCCCGCCGCCCCCTGGCCATCCTCCGTCCCCTCCAAGTTCGGTCTCGACCCGCACTCTCCTTCTCTCAGCAGCGTCAAGGACTCTCGCGCATCCGAGACCCTGAAGCTGCTCCACACGTCCGCCTTTGGCTCCTCCGAGCTCATCCCTACCCCGACGGCCAGCAGCCCGCCAAACTCTCACCAGCTGAGCAGCGAAGAATATTTCGGGAAGCGGGCCATGCACTCCTCTCGGTACTCTAAGCCAAAGTTCCTCAGCTCCAGTGTTCCGCAGAACATCTCGGTCGACCGCGACTGGGATCCCGAGTTCGCCTTCGATGACGGCGACAACGTCCCCGTGAATCTCGTCCCCGGCGACCTCCAGGAGCTCTTGACTCCGTCGGAAAAGGCCCGGAGAGGTTCCATGAGAGGCGAGCAGTCTGACATGGTCCTTGACGGCATCACCAAATACGGCAGCCCGATCGGTACGAGCCCGAGCCGGTGGAACGCCCTCTTCCAGCGGCAAAAGGAAGAAGAGGAGATGGGCCGAGCAGCTCGCAGCGCCGTGGGCTCTGCCTTTGGCCATGTCGGCAGCCCGCTCCGAAACTCGACCCTCGCCCAGGAGGCCAGCAGCGACTTCAGAGCCTCAAGCAGCTTGCACAGGCCAGCCTCCACTCGAACGACCAGCGAGGCCATGTCCGCCCTCTCCCAGCAGCTCCAGCGCAGCCGCCTCGACGAGGCCATCGGAAGCTGCAGCCCCGCGCTGCACTTGGCCGCGAACCGCGCGCCCTCCAACGGCACGGGACTCCTCGCCAAGGACCGCGCCATGGAGCGACACGTCTCCACGGGCAGCATCAGCTCCTCCGTGACCGGCCGCTTCACCACGCCCATCGACGAGGAGGATCCCGCCTTCGTGTTCAGCATGGAGGACGAGGACAGCGCCGTGGCCCCCAAGACGTACAAACGAGCGTCGGCGGGGCTCAATCTGGGAGTCTTCAGCTATGCCTCGGCCGTGGCCAACAAGGGCGTCACCAACGGAAACGGCTCGAAAGAGGACAGAGATTCAGTGCCTGTCAATGGCCGCTGAGGAGCCGACTCTGAAATCCTGTCCACCTCGAAACCGGAAATAAACAGCCTCCGAAACCAAGAATCAAGAGGGGGGAAATAGCATGGGGGAATTGGCAGGGTGGGGGGCCACCAAGACGAGAGAGATCGAAAATCAAAACCCCCCCCCCCA
>NQYS01000001.1:3228018-3254340 GCA_003055955.1 Escovopsis sp. AC | reverse complement strand
GGGTATTCCTTTCAAGCTTCCAACTTCAGACTCTGACCGACAGTCTGCCTCACTCACTACCTCCTGTACTCCGTACAGGTACGAGTACGAGTCCCACGATGATGTGCACTCCGTACGAAATTGGGTCCCTCACCCGTGTACGGGGTACGGAGTGAGTGCAGCGGCTTGCGAGACTTTAGTTTCGGCTAAGTTCTCACATCGTTCTCACATCACTGTCATTTTCCACGTGCGGTGTCCAGAGTAAGCAAAGCGAGCAGAGTCATCGATGGAGAAACATCCCCAGAACCCTTTTTTCCTCACATTGATGACGAGACCCGTGCGCCATGATATTTCCCGGCCGGGATTTGAAATTGTGTTTCTGGAGACATGACGAAAGAGTCGAGTGGACATATGTCTGCAAGTCGACCTGCGGGGGGCGGGCTTGGCTTTGTTGCCCGCTGATAGATGGATGCCTTCCGTCTTACATGTCATCTGCAAAGAGCCATGCGAAAAGCTTAGGCCGTGATGGAGAGTTAAACTTCAAGTGACCGGCAAGATGCACATTGACCTCCTTGGTGCTTTGATGCTAATGTCCATTGAACAGATTGATGATTTCGAGATCCTGGGAGCGCCGCCGATGGAGTGCTCGAGTCGCCCCCCTGAATGCTCCTTCGCAACGGAGCAGTGAGCCTCTCTTCGGTGTGACATCCTTTCTTTTAGGATCCGCTGGGCTTCATCAGCTTCAGCTTGGTTGCTGCAGGGGCAGAGGGCGCTCATCGGATCAACTGATGTTCCTGCAATCCTGGTCTGGATGATCCCTGCCAGCAGGCCATGAGTCCATCGTCAACGGCTGAGGATGATCTCCAACTCGACAGGGGTAGGCCCCGCTGACGAAGCTCCTCGACAATATGTAGGGCTTAGGTGTGGGACTGGCGAGTGCCGCTCACCGTCAGTGCCAACCACATTACTAGCCCGTTACGGCACGGATACTGTACGGAGTGCGCCCCGTGTCAGGCCCTTTTATCCATTTCAAAACTGTTCTATCTGCTGCCGAATGGGGAGGTGCCGAAGAGTCAACTCTCCGGGTCTGTCTCCAGTTCACGATATCTCTCCCGTCTCTCCCCAGGACCGCCATTGTCTCTATCCATCTTGAGCTCATCCGATCCGGCTGGTCTCATTCGCTCGGACCCGGCATAGCTGGATCGTGAATGAGAATTTTCTTTTCCCTTTTTTTTTTGTGATGAAAGGGAAGCACTTCTGCCGTTGTTGTTGCCGTTGCCGTTGCCGCCGCCGCCGCCGCTCCGTATCTCAGCCAAGAACTCCGTTGGGTCATCCTTCAAGAGCACTCCTTCTCAGCTACATTGATGTAGCATTGAGGGGGGAAAAGGGGGGAAAAGGTTCAAGGCAACACCCATCACCGCCGCGTCTTTCGGCGGTCTCCACACTTTTGTCGAATATCCCGCCACGATGCCGGGCATCCTTCCTATGAAGGTGATCAAGGTGGGCAACAGTGCTCAGAGTCGCATTGCCCAGGCTTGCGATCGATGCCGCAGTAAGAAAATTCGCTGCGATGGAGTGCGGCCTACCTGTTCGCAATGTTCCTCGGTGGGCTTCGAATGCCGCACCAGCGACAAACTCAGCCGGCGCGCTTTTCCGCGCGGATACACGGAATCTCTCGAGGAGCGAGTGCGCGTGCTCGAAGCAGAGATCAGGGAGCTCAAGGATCTGCTCGACGAGAAAGACGAAAATATCGACATTCTCTCTGCAGTGCGCCACGGTGTTGGCGCTGCCGGCAATCGTCAAGACGCGGGACCGTCTGCGGCATCAGCAAATCGCGCTTCCACGGGCCATTCCCAAAGCGTCCCAGGTTCCCCGGAAAATACGTTTCGCACGCAGGCAACGCAGTTGCTCCTTGGCATTGAGAGCTCGGATTCCTATTTCATGGGCCCATCTAGCGGCCGAGACTTCATCGGTACGTCTTGGGTGGTAGAATCTGACCTGTGCACATATTACTCCGCGATGTCTTCTTCAGCGCACGCACAGGAGCTGACTCCTCCGCTACAGCATCCTTCAAACACAAGATGCAAGAGAGTGGAAAGCCGTGTGGTGACTTCAACCCCGACGCTTTTCTTCACATCCAGGGGTGTGCTCTCTTAGCAACACCGGCCGCCGAGGAGGCCTTCTACGTTCCCCCTCGCCTCTTCTCCGACAGAAGCGTCAATGTCTTCTTCTCGGAATGGGCCCCCTTATTTCCAGTCCTCCACAGGCCCACGTTTCTCTCGGAGTATGAACACTTCCTAAACGACGCCGAAAAGATCAAGAACGATTGCAAGGTGGCCCAGCTCTACCTGGTCTTAAGCATCGCCGGCCTCTCGTCGGAGCCTCCTGATCTGGACCAGGTTGCCAGATGCGAGCGACAATGGACGCGGGCTCTGGACCACCTAATGATGGAGAACACCATGGAGACACTGAAATGTCTCATCCTCGCCGTCCTCTATTGCGCTCTGAAGGCCGACTACAGACGCCTGCAGCATTTCAAGTCTGTGGCCGTGGGGTTGTGTTACAGACTCGGCCTCCACCAGAGTCAGAAACGCCTTTCCTTTGACCCCCTCACTCTCGATACGAGGAAGAAGGTCTTTTGGACGCTCTATACTCTAGACTGGTAAGCCCCAATCCTTGCGCCTCAAGTCCTTGACAACAAGCGTGCCGGAGAAGTCTCAGGAAGTGTTTCTCATCTTCACAATAGCTTCACTGCTGCCACCTTGGGTCTGCCGAAGATTCTCAAGGATGAGCTCGTCCAGACCGAATACCCCTCAGATGCCGATGACGGTGGCATCACCGATATGGACTCCCACGATGCCTCGCCCGGCAAGCACACCCAGGTCTCGAGTGCCCTAGCACTGTTTGGAGCAAGCCGCATCCTGTCTCGCGTCCTGGAGAAGATTTACCCAGTGTCGACTAGTTACGATCTCTCGCTCGAGCAAATGGCCTCCCTGGAGGCGGAGCTGGATGGATGGCGCGAGGCATTGCCGCAACACTTGAGGCTCAGCTTCGCGCAGGGCAAGCCATCAACGGATGCTACCTGCAGTCGAACGCCCATACTGGTGAGTGACATGCAAATTGCGACTGCAAATCTTGCGTGAGATGAGGTCTCGGGAGGAAGACCCAAAAGTGCTGAATTCAAGGGTATGCAGGACTTGGTTTACCATTACATACGGACTTTGATCTATCGTCCCGCCGTCGGATCGAGCCTCGGACCCAGGGCTGGCCCCGCCCTCGTCTCCATCAGCGAGTCCAGTAAGCGCATCATTCAGATCGCCCAGCTCCTTCAGGAGCGCAGCATGTCGCTCTCCTTCTGCATCAACAGGGGTGATTTGCTGGCTATCTGCGGCCTCTCACTGCTTTACCAGGTGGCTGATCTCTGGCGGGACAGCACGCTGGCCCATGAGAGCGCGGCGCTGGTCAACGATGTGCTGACGGCCATGCGCCGGGATCAGTCGCCTGGCTATGAAGACCTGAAGCGCGTTTCCAACGTCCTAGTCAATCTAGAACCGAGCGTGGCCATGGCAGACGTCGACACCGAGACTGATTTCCATTCAAATAAGAGGATGAGCGGATCACGGGCTATTCCGGCTATTGTGAAGGCACCTCGCAAGTCACCCACGACATCGCATTGGTCACCACCACCCACCGTCCCATCGCAACACGAAGTATCGCGTGCTTTTGATCCCCAAAGTCAACCTGCGACCGAGAAAAGTGTGCTTCGCAGCCAGGGGCCACTCGGCAATCTTGACGGTGGCCAGATGAACGACGGACTGAAGAAGGACTCTCGACAACGACTGCCGACGGAAAGATCGCCTGGCAAGGTCAGACCCTCCCAAGCACCGACGACAGCAGCTACGCATGCGAGGCCGAATTTGGACTATCTCGAATTTTCGCACGCCCATCATCCACGTTCTCACCTCTATTCCTCGTCTCATCCTCACTCCAATTCTCCCTCCAGCTCGCTCCCTACCGCTCATCCTCACCCTCAACCGAGGCCGCATTCCCAAACATCCCCACCCGGGCCTCTGGCGCATCCCTCCTCCCATGCCCAGTTTCAGAGGAGGGGCGCGGCTCGGCAGCCCCAGGCAGAACTCTCCTCGCCAGTATTACCACGTCCAGGCATGCCAGTCAAGGCTGACGGCATCTCGGAAACCGAGTGGGAGGCACTCCTCGGGGCAATGGACTCAGGGTCGAACAACGTGCATAATGCGATCTACGGCGGCTCCAGCATGCTCGGCAGTAGCAAGTCGGCGCCGGGGAGCGCGACGGGCGACGGTTCATGGCCATCCAACGTATGGGGCCTAAACTATTCGAGCGTGGGCGAAATAGTCAGCAATCCGGGGCCCTCGCAGAGCGTGCTCAGCATGAGCGAGGAGAGCATCAGCTCGGGCGAGGAGGTGTCTCCGCCGGAACTGGGCGTCAACCTCAACAACATGGATTACCAGGAGCAGATGCATGGGTTCAATCTGGACGACCTGTTTCTCTTATAAGGCGGAGCCTGGAGTAGGAGGGGGAGGATGCGACATCAGCAAGCGCTGTTTCGTCATTGAGAATCCGGGCCGGGCCCTCGATGAGGCGGACCAAACAATGCAAATCACGCCTGGTGCTCTTCTATTCGCGGTATCGCTTTGCGCGTTCTTGTTCAAGGTATCAATCGCATTGATCAATGGATTTGGTATTTAGAAATACGAAGCTGCCGATTTTGGCCTGCTCGAGGCCCTAGATATCTATTTCCCGGAATGGAAGAGTCGTCCCAAGGGTCTCATTCTCCGTCGATGACCCAATCCCCACGTATTCCGCGGGCCATGGGCGATGTGCCGTCTATGACGACGTCCAGCGACAAAAGGGGAATTCCTAATCGTCATCGACTCACCCATGGTTCATGCATCAATACATAAAGTCGGTGCGGCCAACCACCCGAGAGGCCGGGGAACGCGGGAGACGTGCCGCATGCATCTACAGCTATTTGACCGCAGGAAGCACGGTGGATCAATGTCTTGGCACTTTTGTGACCGGCGACGGCGATTTTGGCTTTGATCATCTCCATTTGCGTGAAAGCGCGCCCGATCCAGCTGGGCCGTGTTCGCTGTCATCAGGCTGACCCTTGCGTGCCGGTGGCATTTCATCGAGCTTGACAACCTGTCACCCCTCTCGAATCCGTCGGCCGAAGATATTCGAGGACGGCACCGCAGCACTTGCTCTACCAGTATATTCTTCATTCATTGATTCCATCGTTTTACATTGTCAGTTTGCACGCACAGTCGGAACACGCGCAGGCATGAAGCGATTCGTACCGCGAGGTAAGACACGCAGCTCGTCGTCTTGGCTCCATGCATGACGATGATGCGAAGTCGGGATGGCGTGCTGACGGCTGACGCGACGAGCAGCGGCGCCGTGGACCTTTGCCGTGCCCGTCTCCGTGAAGAGAGACGATGCGCGGAGGGTGTGTCTGCCCCAGGCGATTGCGCACAGGGGCTACAAGGCCGTGTGGCCGGAGAACTCGATGGCCGCGTTCAAGGGCGCTGTGGATGTCGGCGCGCACGCGCTGGAGACGGATCTGAGGCTGAGCGCCGACGGGGTGGTGGTTCTTTCGCATGTGAGCACACTTCTTCTGTCTTATATTTGATCTTGTCTGTATGCTCTGATTCAAATGGGAACGTGCCTCGATCTGACATGGCACTGCGGTACGGTTAGGACCCGAGTCTGAAGAGATGCTTTGGCGTAGACGGCCTGCTGAGCGAGTGCAAGTGGGAGTATCTCTCCTCGCTGAGGACCATCGCGGAGCCTGCGCAGCCGATGGCTCGCCTGGTCGACCTCTTGGAGTGGCTGGCCTCTGATCCCGACTTGGATAGCATCTGGCTCATGCTTGACCTCAAGGTACGCCGCACTATTTCCGACCCTACCCAGCTTGAGACTTGGATGCATTCGTTCGCTGACAAGATTGCGAACATCAAAGATGATCGACGACGCAGAGGCACTGATGGTCGCCTTGAGGGAGGCTCTCGACTCAGTCCCATGCGCAAAACCCTGGAATCAGCGCATCGTCCTGGGATGCTGGAACGTAAGGCTGCACAACCCTCCCCTATTTGTCGGAAAGAGCTATTCGAGGGCCGGACGCTGACTTGTCGACAGGCCACGTACGTGCAAGCAGCCTTCTCGGTGCTCCCCGACTACGCCGTCTCCCACATCAGCCGCTCTGCCGCCTACTCCAGACACTTCCTGCCCATCTCCAACATGGGCTTCAGCCTGGTGCAGTGGTGCCTCGTCGGCGCCGGCGTACGCTTCCTCGACGACGCCAAGAGGCACGGCGCGCCCACATTCACGTGGACCGTCAACGCCGAGGACTGGATGGACTGGCTCATCCGGCTCAACATCCCCGACGCGCACCACCACCACCACCACCACCATAACCACCACCATGATCGCCCGTCCGGCGCTGGCACAAACAGCAGCAACGGCGCGATCTGGCAGCCGGACGACCATCGCTGCAAGGGGGTCCGTCTCGACGGCGTCATCACGGACGATCCGAAGCTCTTCCTGCAGGTACGCTCCCGCATCGTCGACGAGCTCAACCGGCCCCTCCCGATTCCCGCCCCGGCAGACCAGACACGCCGCTGGCCCGCCGTGCGCATGTTCGGCATCTTCAGGGCCAGACTGCACTCGCTGGGGCAGATTGTCCTGGGCTCTGTGTACGCGAGGCTGCAGAATCTCGTCATGTGGTACATGGGCTATGGCGATTACATCTCGGATCCTCGTTTCTTCGCGCGGTTCCGCCCGCCCCACGATGACGCGGCCAGCGTCGGCGGTGCGGTGGGGGATGTTCCATCTCGTAGTGAGTGAGCGTGAAGGGGACAGGATGATGCCCGATAATTTTCCTTCTTTTGTAAGATAGTGTGAATACCTAGTGCTTGATTTGGATACGTCTAGACAATTGATTTCCCTGTTCCAAGGGTCATTGTTGGCCGACAGCCCCTTTTCAGGAACGCCAGCCCCTTTTGAAAATAACGCTTTCGCTGTCTTCTTCAGGGGGGAGAAAAGGGGCGTAGGTGTGAGAAAATTAGCATATTGCTCCTAGCAATCTCACGAGATGAAACGGTTGAAATGGGCGTAAATGCAGGCAACAATGATATCGTCATGTTGAAGCTGTGAGGAAACTGCCATGGATTGTCATTGCCCTAATTTTTGTCACAAGAATCATCTGAAAACTCCATGTATCAATGCTTCTCCGGAACAAAACCACTCCCTACTTGGATTTCTGACCCTCCTCCCCTAATCCAGCGACGCAAAGCAAAGCAAAGAAAAAGAGAGTCAAGCAGACCTAGGTGGTGTGAGGAGTTCAAATCTCGACATCGACCTCCAGATCCAACAGTTCAATTACATCATCGTCCATGAGCGGCTTATGGATCGTCGGGAGGCCCTTAGTCTCAGAGTACTTCTGCACCTGCAGCTTGGCAATCTGGGAGAGCATCTGCGATGACGTCGGGTCCGCCTTGGCCGTGCCGTTGTTGCCCGCCGACGCGTCGTTGCTTCCGTTCTGCTTGCCGCCGTCCTTGGGCTTCTCGCCCACCTTCTCGTTGACGTCGTGCACGAACTTGGCCTTGGTCCGCAGCCGGCGAGAGTAGTCTTCCTGCACGGTCTCGCCGCGCTGGATGGCGTACTCTATCTCGCGCGCTTTGGCCTTCTCCTTCAGCTGTGCCTTCCGGACGGCTTCCTGGTTGAGGCGTCGGTTCTCTCGGTTGCGCTCCGCGAGCCGATCCTGTTCGGAGGACGCCTTGGGGGCATCCAAGCCCTTGGGATTCCCTAGGCTTGTCCGGAAGGCTAGTCGCTGGCTGCCGAGCTTGTCGAGCTCCTCCTGGAACTCCTCGGCCTTTTGGTCGTCGCCTCGTTCGATCGCCTCCTCAAGCAGTTTGGCGATACGCTGGCGTTCTGCAGGGTCGAAGCGTCGCCGTAGCTCGTACTTGCGGGAGACTCTGGCCTTGATCTCCTCGTTTGTCCATTTGTGGTTGATGAGATTGTTGATATCATCAATCTTGTCCATCAAAGAATCTTTAGTTGGTAGTGCGACGCCATCGTTGTGACAGGCCACTTGGAACCGATTGAGCTCACTCTATTTGAAATGAGTTAGAACTTCTCAAATGTCGATCGAGAAAGTAGTCACAGGCAGTCAAAGATGATGCTCACCTCGGTGAACTTTCCGCTCGAGGCGGTGATGAAAGGGAACTCCTTCACAGACTTTCCATGCGCAGCCTTAACGTACTGATCCGTGACGAAGACGCCATTGGGTCCATTGAGCGCGTATGGACGGTTTGTGGAAAATCCTAGCATAATGTCAGGTCATCTTGCAAGTCAAATGCCGGGTTTTCTCATTTACGGAAGAAGAGAAAATACCTTTGATCACCCCCATGCGATACTGCTCGGTGCCTGATTCCGGGTGGGGGCCAAGGGCGATGCGAATATAGCACCCTGTAATGGCGGCCTCGAATCCAGGAGTGAAGCACACCTGGGCGAACTCGTTTCGACCAAGACGGACTCGGTCGAAATCGCGCAGCTCCGGCGGAGGAAGGTCTCGGGACTTGTCCCGCTCGGGAGTGCGGCTGCGATCTCTCCCAAATTCGTCGTCGCTATCCTCGGGTTCCCGTGAGTCTCCACGCCTCGGCGAAAGACCGTCTCTGCGTCGCTCCTGGTCCTCTCGGCGCCTCTGCTTTTCAGCACGGGCCCTGCGCAGCGAGTCCATGGCGGTCTCGCCAGTCTTGCCCGTTGTCCGTTGCCTGGATGTCTTGCGCAGTCCGTCCTCGAGTTCGGCTGTGTCCGCACTTCGCTTCTTCTTGACCTGCTTCCGTTCCTCGTTCTCGACGTTGTTGACCATCTGTCGCAGCAGGCGGTTCTGCCGTTGACGCTCGATTTCGGAGATACGATCCGCTATGATCTGCTCTCGTTCGACCTCGCGCATTGCCATGATCTCTGCCTTTTCCGCCTCGCTCATGAACATGCCGTCTACCGGATACTTGTCATCGTCGATCGTTGTCGCCACCGCAGCAGCAGCAGCCGCGGCGACAGCAGCGGATGGCTTCGCGCCGCGAGAGGGCTCCGCATCAGAATCAGACTCGTCCATGGATGCTGAGTCTAGAGAGTTTGGGGTTCCGGGAGCCGACGACCTGGTGATGATGAAGGAGATGAGCAGGAGAAAACAGAAAGATGGGAGATGATGTTTTTTCAAAAGAAGAGAGCGCAATAGCCGTCAGGCGATTCAATTGAATAGGCGGAGGAAGAAAAGCAAGTGACGGCAGCCTGAAGACTGGCAAAAGGGTTTCGCTGGATTCACTCACGCTTCACCTTCCTCCTCTGATTCATCCTGTCTCGATGGACGCCTCGCCTTCTTGGACTTGAAATCTTGCTCCGGGGGCGAGGCCGACGCCTCCCGACTCGCGTTGACGGAACCCTCCTCATCAGAATCACCGCCGGCAAGGGCCAGCAACTCGTCGTCGATGTCAGCCATCGTCGAGACTGATGTTTCACAGAACGCAGGATCTGTTCAGGAGATGGAAGAGGCACGCCCGCTCCGTCGAGAAAAAAAAGGGGGGGAAGGGACACGGTGGCGGGATCGGGTTGGAAAGTCGACAAAGTCCAGAGTTGGCCAGGCGGGAGGCGCTGTCGCTGGAATCCGTCGTCTCCTCGTAGACTCAAAGGGAGCGAGCACTCCAGAGACTGATTCGATATGAATGCTGCAGGGTAAGATCGCAAGGCGCCGTGGACCAAGGTCTGAGGAGAAGCGTGATGCAATTGGCGTGTGATGCAGAAGTGAGAGATGCGAGGCGCGGGCATGCAAGAGGAAGAGGAAGAAGAGGAGGAGGAAGAGCCTGGGCAAGACTGGAAGCGTGCGCAGCGGCAGGGAAAGCGCTGGCCCGCCTGCGCCTGCCTCAGAAACACGCCCTGCACCTGAACGCGCCTCCCGGATTGGCCGCTGTATTAGGTAAGCATGATCCCATATAAGGTACGGAAAACTGAGCTTAGTAATCCTCATAGCCTTCTTCATCCTCCAGGGTAGCTCATCGGCGTATCGGACAAGCCATTGATCCGACGCTGCAGGCGGCGAGCCAATCGGCACGCTTGCCGTGCATCTCGGTGGGGCTCGCCGAATGGCTGATGTCGCCATTGCGCCTCTGAAGCTCCTTTGATCGCATCGCGTTTTCCCGGTGTCACTGCATCGCGACTGACATATCCGCAATTGCGCATTTGATCCTCACCCGTCGCTCTCACAGAAAATGGCATCCCCTACGTGCCTGGCAAGGCCAGCCTGCCGACTCCTCAAGCCCCTCGTATGCGCGCGATCCATCCGCACAATATCCTCCTCTCCTTCAGCAGCCGCCACCGCAACCAGCAGCAACAGCGACAGCAGCAGCAGCAGCAGCACCTCCCCCTCCTCCCCCTCCTCTTTCTCCTCCTCCCACACCACTTCGAATCCCAGCCCCAATGCCATTCGCAAGCTCAAGCCCCTCACCAAGGAACAGCGCGACTTCCTCTCCTCCGCGGTAAGCCATCTCCGCCCCGCTCGCTCCCCGTATCCTCTCATTCCTTCCATCAACTCAAGACATCCCCGTACTGACTAGGCGTCGCAAATCCCTCGCAGCTCCGCGTGAACCAAGCAGGCGAGCTCGCCGCCACCCTCATCTACACCGCGCAGACGCCCCCCATCGTCCGCAGGCACCCGCACCTCCGGCCCCTCATGGCGCACATGTACGACCAAGAGGCCGCCCACTTCAAGACCTTCAACGCCCTCGTCCACAAGCACCGCGTCCGCCCCACCTCGCTCTATCCGCTCTGGTCCGTGCTCGCCTCCGGCCTGGGCTGGTCCACCGCGCTCATGGGCCGCAAGGCCGCCATGGCCTGCACGGAGGCCGTCGAGACCGAAATCGGGCACCACTACAACGAGCAGATCCGCGCCATCCTCGAGATGGTCGCCGAGTGGAAGGCGCAGGGATACGATGTCGGCGACGAGCTGACCGAGCTGTTGGGGACCCTGAGGAGGATACGCGACGAGGAGCTCGAGCATCTGGACCACGCCGTCGAGAATGAGGCCAAGGCGGCGGAGCCGTACTGGCTGCTCACAAATGTCATACGGGCCGGTTGCCGAGGCGCTATCTGGGTCAGCGAGAGGGTGTGAAAAACCCATTCCGAAGGCATTGAAAAAGAGAAGAGCAGGGTTTAGAGAATAAGGAGGAGAAGGCAGTAGAAGGGGGGGTTGAAGAGGAAGGGGAGGAGGGATAAGGAGATACCATGCATTGTCAAAACACAGGCTTCATCGCTCTGTGCATTCCATTTGTATTACATGATGCATACCTTATATATATATATATATATCTAGCGCGAAAAGAATCAATCATCCAAGGGATGCCGAAAAGGCAAGGGAAACCGCCAAGGTGTACCTGTTCGCGACCTAAACGCTTTCTAGCAGACCGATAACAAGACAGCTATGCGCCGATTTCTATGCTTCTTACTCGCCTTTTTGAAAAGAGCCTGCCGCCAACAGTAATTAAACGCCGAATGTTGCCCGATCATCATCTCTCATCACCCATTGACTTCGTTGCTGCATGATATCCTCCCGACCATCGTCGCTTCAACTCGGACAGCCATGTGAAAGATGAAGCTGATTAATTGCTGGGAGGACATTCGTGTTAGTCAAAGACAACGTCGAAGAAGAGGATTCTTCGACCAAGGCCTCATGGAACTTACTAAATAGCAATCGGTGCCACCCCGTCTACCTGGTATCCCCAATTTCCATTGGCCTCCTCCGTAAGAAGCCAGTCGTAAGGGAACTCGACCAGATTCCCCTGGATCAGATTCAGCATCTGCTCCGCCTCGGCGCGGCTCGGCATGTCTTCAATGTTGACGCCGCGTCGGCTTCCTTTCGTCGTCGCTCGGCGGCGACGCTTGACCGATCCGACATTGGCTGATGCTGACGCTGACGCGGCTGCCGATCCCGTCGGCGGCGGGCCGTTCGCGTCTCGCGAGGGCGGCTGGTCGAGTGCTGAAAAGGTCGCCTTACGATCCCTGCTCTTGCTGCGGCCAATCTGCTTGGAGCCCGATGTATCGATGTCGGGGAATGGGATGCTCCCCCCAGGGGTCAACGCCGGCGACGGCGGCTCCAAGGAAGAGCTGGTGCCGTTCACTCCGCCGTCCGAGGCAGGCGGTCGTAGGCTCAAGTCGTCCATGCTCCTGTCGCTCATCGTTCGTTTCTCATTCCCATCGGCAGCGTCCTCAGGCAACAGCAAGGTCGGCCCGTCTTCCCGCTCGTGGGAGTCATTGTTCGTCTCGAGGCCGTTACCAGCCGGTTTGGGGGCACCGTCTCCGGGAACCGCCATTCTATTCTGACTCGTGTCTGGAGGATACTCGGAGTCGCCCGTCGCTGGTCGTCCCTCCATGCTCGCGCGGAATGCAGCGTTGTATTCCATGAAGTCTCGGTAGTCGGCCCAAGTGCCCACCTTGGAGTCGGGCAAGCAGCGGAACACCTTTCTGTAGACAACTGTATTGTTGGCCGCGACCCGGTTCCAGATCTCCTCCACGAACTTTGGGTGGATAGGATCGCGCATGCAGTCCTTGTGAATGAGCGCAGGCTTGATTTCTTCCGCCAATTCGAAGAACGCCCCAGTCCCGTTGCGGGACGAAGGAGGCTCAGAATGACTTGGAGGACCGCCAGTGCTACTGTCATCCAAATCTGGGAACGTTGTGAAAGCTGGCGCCGCGAGGTAGTCGCGTTGGGAGGAGCTCGGGTCGGCTCCGTTGACCTGGCCATTTGGCTGAGTCGTTGGGGCATCTCCAGATGGTCGGGGATGGGCGTTCTGCTTGTGGGTGGCCGAATGACCGTCCACGGCTTTCCTGCCCTCGGTACCCACGTTGTGCAAAAGAACCTCGCGACCATTGATAACGACGGAGTCCCTGCCTTCGTCCGCCCCGTCCCGTTCGGCATCTTTCCAGTGATCGGGGCCAAATCCAGACAGATCATTTTGATGCTCCACGTTGCCGGTGACCCTAGGGTCTGACTCGGGTTCTTTGGCTTTGGACCCATCGTGGTCGTTCTCATCCTCGATGGATTGCAGGGTGTCCAAGCTGAGATCGTGATTGAAGCTCGGAATTTGAAGCGGCAAGCTCGCAGAGGTGCTCGCGTGGAGCCTGGGGCTACTGGGCTCCGCGTCACCGTGAACATTTGCGTCATTAGCGTAGATCTCCTCCATCTCCTCGTCGAATGTGGCTTCTTGTTCGCGTTCCTGTTCCAAGATCTCATCCACGTCTAGTCCGAGGTGCTCACGCATCAAGCGCATGCGGAGAGTGTGGGCAAACCGGCCGACTCGGTATGGTTTCCCCGCCATTGTCGACATGAATGTGTCGGTGTCACGGACAATAGCGGCGACCTCGGAGTCTCGACTGCCGGCCATGGAACGCTCATTGATGTTCGCCGAGCCAATGAGAGCGACCCTGTCATCCACGACAATGGCCTTGGCGTGAATGTAAAGCTGCTCAGTGACAAGGGCTTCGTTTGACATGATACCCCACTGTCTCAACGAGTAGAAGCTGATGTAGTCCTCAGGCTCGATGCCCGCGGCACGGAGGCGACCAAAGATGGAATGTTCTCCGCGGCAGATGCTCCGGTACTGGCACATCACAATCAACCTAACACTGGTCCCTTCTTGCTCATCGACGGTATTTTGGAAACCAGGCATGAGAGGGATGACGATGATGCACCGCCAGTCCTCGCGGTTTTCGTGCGCTCGCTTGATTCGCTCGACCAAGGCATCGCCGATGCGATTCACAATCTTGGTCCCATATGCCTCCGTACTGGTAATGAAGAACTGATTCTCCATGTAGACGAAGTGATCGGATTCCTCGATCATCCTGACATAGGCCGTCTGGATGCTGGCCTCGGTATGCTCGATCCCTAGAGACCAATTGCTAGCGGATCTCAGGATCTGGACCTCGCAAGTGCCGGTCAGACCCAGAGCATCGAGATCTTCGAGTTTGGCGTCCGGGGGAGGCAACAAGAAGGGCAAGGGTCTGGTCGGCTTTCTCCCCCTGCGCAGGTAATTCCATCTTTGGACAAAATGGCGAGTCAGATCTCGCGCGGGCTGGCCGACGACTTGCATCGCCACGTCGTGCCACGGCATCCTGGGGACCTTGCCGCGGTCGTACATCTCCTCGTATGGCTCGTTCAGTCTGAAAAAGTCTTGGACTCTAGGGTTTGAGTAATCCTTTCCGGGGAAGAGTTGACAGTGCTCGGCGTCTTTCGGCATATCGGATGGCTCAAAACCGGTGGGCTTGTCGTCGACGATGGGATGCTGCGGGCTGTCCCAACGCCCCAAGCACAGGTCGATCCCGCCAACAAAGGCCACATCGTGATCAACGATGCAGATCTTCTCGTGATGCGCAAAGAAGAATTGGTTCTTCTTGAACTGGTTCGGGGATCGCTGGACGAAGACATTTGGGTGAAGGTTGAGGAGAGAAAACTTGGTGTACTCTGAATCGATCGGAACGGCAGCCTCGACGTTGCGGTAGAGGATGACGAAGATCTTGACGCCCTCCCTAGCTTTCTTCTGGAGAAGCCGATCGAGACGCCATTTCTGGCTGATACACGCCGGGCGACGCATGTACAGCTCAGGGCTCAGCCACCAGTCGTGGATGTAGATGACGTCCCGAGCCATGTTGATTGCGCGGGATACGTTCCACATGTAGTCCCGGCCGTCGACGAGCCACTGGGCGAAAACACCATGGCGCACGGGGGCGAAACTATCATAGCGCTTCTCCTTGGACCACGGTGTGTGGTTGAGCATCTCGTTTATCGAATCCTCAAACTGTCTCATGACCGACTGGTAGCGTGAGAACAGGCGCACCTTGCGCTCGGAGGTGCGGAGTGTCAAGGTGTGGTGTTTGGCATGCGGCGCCTCCATTGCCAGCTCGACATCGTCCCTCTTCTCTTTCACGGCCTTCTTTTTCCGCTTGTTCTTCTTCGGCGCGATGCTGAAGTGATTGTCGACGAGATAGACATCGTAAATGTTCATGTTCTCCGGCGACTCTACACAGACAATGTAGCTCCCCCGGACGAGGAACCACTTGCGGCTATGGCGGGCGATGACTTTGGCAGGCGTCAGGACTCGGCGGAAGTCGAGGCCTTTGGATGACTGAATGTGCAGATAACCCTCTTTGCCGTGGTAGCTGCCCTCGGCAGCAAGACGAACGCCCAGGGCGGACAATTCGAGAAATCGACAGAGCCGATTGCTGTCAGCCCTGAACATCAACCAGCGAATCATCTCCGAGAGGTACTTTTCTAAGATGCGTCTCTGCTTCTCGATGTAACGCTGTCTCCGGGCCTCCTTCTCCTGCAGCGCGTTTAGCTGGCTGTCGGCCACAGAGCCCTCCACCGGCTCCGTGATTCCAGTCGATCTTCGCCGCAAGCCCAGGAAGGTGTTGCGTGTCTTCCTCCTCATGGAGTGTTGAGGCTCCTCCCCGCCGCTGAGGACAGCCTCTGCAGGATCTTCCAGGGCGGTACCCTCACAGGCCGTCTCGTCGCCGCGGGCGCTGGCCTGATCGTCATCGTCACTGTCGTCTGCCTTGTCGCGAGCCCCTCGCAGGTAAGGGAAAGCCGTGTAGGGGAATTTGGGCTGTTTCAGACGGGCACCAAGCTCAAGCCGACCAAGCATGTACTTCTCGTTCCTTAGAGCGAACTTGTATCGAAAGTGCAGGTTGTAAATGTCCCGAATGGTTCGAATGACGGTCCAGTTCATCCGGCTCGGACCACTTCCGTATTCTAATTCGATAGTGAAGATCCAGTGACGGCTCTTATCGTCATCTGGCATAGGTGAGCTGTCCTTGATCTTCAACTTGAGCTGCTCGAGCAGGACCGGAATCCTTCTGTTGCCGTGCTCGTCCCTCTGAATCATGCTGGCCAGCATGAGGACGGCCGGGGCGCCAGCTCTGAGCTCTGCCATGAGCTCTGCCGACTTGTAATAGTCAAAGCGATCCTCCTTCTTTTGCCTGAGCAGCTTGAGGGTATTCTTGACTTTGTGCCACTTCTGAACGCCAAAGGTGGAGGCGCGCTCCGGGTGAAAGAAGGACTTTCTCGGCGTGAGAGCGTCGCCATCTGACACGGCACCGCCGCCGAAGACTGTGAGTCGCCGGGAGTGATTGCCGCGTCTGCCGACCGCCGCCGGATTCTGCAGGTCATCCAGGGTATCGTCATCTCCGGGCGTCATGGCCATGTTCATCATGGACTGGCCCCTCCTAAAGGGTCGCTGCCTGATCCTGTCCAGGGCCTCGCCATCGGAGGCGGCGTGTTCGTGTTCGTGCTCGGTCGTGTCGGGCATGCTCGCACGGCGTCTCAGCAGACGACTGTAGGTGGCTTCGAAATCGATGGGCGACCGGGCGTGCAGAGACATGTGGGAACCGTGGCCCTTCTTGAACCGCCGGATTTTCTTCTTGCGCTTCTTCTTTGAGGCGGCCTGATCCGGGATGGCGGCCTCATCGGCCGTTTCGACGTCGGCATCGGCGTCGGACTGCTCTGCGGATTGATTGTCCCAGGGCCGCGGCAAGCTCTTTGGGGCGGTGGGGGAGTCCACGGTCGAGAAGGTGTTGCCATCGGCGGACGAGGGGTGCGGCGACTTGGGGACGGGCGTGCCCGAGCTGACAGTCAGAGCCTTAAGTTTGGACATGAAAGCACCACCTCGCGACTTGCTAGGTGTGTCGGGCTCATCCTGGGGAGCTCCGGCGGCGACGGGAGACTCTAGAGCGTCGGAGTTGGCGAACTGCACGCTCTTGCCCGCTTGCGCCCCGGCCTCGCCATCGACAGTGCTCGCGTCATCCCTGGCGGCCGGAAGCTCGTTGAGCGTCGATGAGCGGCGTCGTTCGCCCCCCTTGCCAGAGGGGCCATGGCTGAGGTGCAGATCAGCCGTGATGAGAGGAGGGGGCAGCAGGTCGGCGGCGAGGAGGCCATAGGAGTCAATCTTCGCAGGGGCGGAAGACCGTGGGGAACCGCCAAGCGGTGAGACGGAATCGCCTCGGTTGATGCTGGCCATGAAGAAAGGTATGGATATCGGAAAGAATATTGGATGCGGGCTTTGAGGCTCGTCGACGGCGCGGGGACACGAAGACGCTCGGGCGAGAGGCTCGGAGGGCTCGTGAGGGCAGGCTGTTGGCACGAGGTCGGTGCTGCTGCCGTCAGGGGGTGATGCGAGCCGGAAGTGCGGGATCAGAGTCTCGACATGCCGATGCGGCGAGTCAAGATGAGACGGTGCCAGGAGCAGGTTCCGAGGGAGTTTAGAGCTTGGTCGACAGCAGGAATTGCGTGGTTCTGGCCTCACAGAAGGGAAAGGCCAAAACAGAGAGGAAAAGGGAAAAAAAAAACAGGAAAAAGAAGAAAGGAAAAGGAAAAAGGAAAGAAAGAACTGAATGTGTCTCGGGACTGATGAGTTGAAGCAAAGCGAGTGCACTGTTAGAGCACAGTTGTATTTCGTACTCCGTATGTACGAGAGACAAACAAACTGGCAAGGGAATCTCGACTTGGCTGGATTGGCAGGAGCGAGAGTGAGCTGGAGGGACCCGGAATGCAGGGGCAGCCGGCGGAGCTACTGATTGGGAAGGCGCGGGCGTGCGTGTTTCTCGCCGCGGCCGCCAGTAGGCGCGTGACGTAATGCAATTGGTCTTTGTCTCGCTCCTTCTCTCTCTCTCTACGGAGTAGCGACATTGAAGTTGCACACTCGTTTGGCAGTCGCGCTCTGTTCAAACTTTCCGGAGCCCAGGCCTGGGGAAGGTGCAGCCAGCAGGTCAGGGAAGGAGACAGGTCGATGTTGAACTGAGGGAAGGAGTCATGGACGCTCGCGGTTTCGAAGGGACATAAATTGATTTCAAATTGAAGAAAAAAAAACTCCAAAAAAAAAATCACGATCGCAGGATGACTTCTCTTCTTCATCGTCCGTGACAGAAAAGGCGTTGAGACAGCCGCGGCAGAGACGACATGCAGCGGGCCTTGGACAGCATTGGAGTGCCAGAGTCCTCGAGTCGATGACCTTGACAGAACATATCCTCTGGATACGTCTCATCACGGGACATCGTGTCCATGCAGGCCTCAAATTCTATCCGGAAGATTTGTGCGAAGCCGAGGGAAATATATGCAAGGTCCCGGCACGATTCAATCCTACCAGTCTCGGGTAGATTGGCTCCAAAGCCCCGAGATCGCGGCCCGTCCGGCATGCGAGACGCCGCCAGCAGTCTTCATTTCTCTAAGCCTCCTTGTTTCCGTGTCTCCCTGTCTGCCTGTCAAGGAGTCCTCGCACTGACATCGATTCGCAGCTCTTTGAATGTCAAACTCGTTGCCGCGGCCCCCCCCCCCCCACCAAAAAAAAACCCCCGGGGAACGGATCCCTGGCCACGAGGCCCGTCCACCGAGATGAGGGTCCGATGCGGGACCGCCTAAGCGCGCGTCTCGAAATAAGGGGAAAATCAATCTCCATTTGGCCCTGCCGATACATGGCGCTGCTGAAGTCTGAACCGTTCCCTTGCGCACGGATCCGGCGCCGGAAACAATGCGCAGAAGAAGCGGCGTAAAGAAGCGGCGTGAACGAAGCACAGGGACCGAATGGAGCCGTCGATCAATCCTCGAGAGGCCGGGCCTAAGGCGTCAGCGCCGGCCTCTCGAATGAGAATACGCGCTTGTTGGTGACGTTGACGCTAAGCCACTGCCTCTTTTGCCTTTCCAGCTCGTCGTGCTGCGTCCAGTACGGAGCAGTACTCCGTACGAATATTCAGAATCGTGCAATTTTTCTCTCTCTCCAGGCCTTTTCGGCATTCAGATTCGTCAGCATCGCCAGGCGTTTCAAGCTAGGCGGAGGCACAAGTGGAAGCGCGACAGGGACGCTTGCCAGCCACGGGGCATGACCTCACCACACCCATGATCGCCGTCCGGCCCCTCAAGCAGAGATGGCGTGAAACGTGCGCGGACTGGGCGCCGAATGCCCAGCAGCCCTCACGTCTTTCAAGGTCGCCATGCATTCCGCGAGCACAATCAAGTTTCCGTCGCGGAGCCACTGCGTACCGTACAGGATGAGTGAGGACACCCTTTGCATCTTTGAAGGCATTGATCCATGATGGTTGAAGCATGGTCACACAAAGCCTCGTGCAAGTGACAAAGGCTCTGGGCCTCGACTAATTCCCATTGCCCCTACTGCCTCTTCTCACGGACTACATACGAAATCCCAATCCCAATGCAACCAACATTGATCACTGCCGCATCGTCATCATGGCCGTTCGTGGCTTGTTTCAAAAGATTTTGGTTTGTGTGGTTGAGGCCTCACATATCCACACGCACGCACGCACGCACGTACACCACGGCCCTGCGGAAGCTTGGTCCCCTTCCGATTCATCCTCGCCGTCGATCTGCCACGGATTCGACTCCAGGGATATATGGCATGACTCCCCCTCCACCCAGCTCCCTCCCGTGGATCAATCCTCTCGCATGCCAGCCCACCGTTCCTCCGGCGAACTACAGCCACTGGTTATTACTAACGTCTCGCCCATCATCCCTGCCAAGTCTCACAGCTGACATCTGACAGCCCGTCTGCCAGTAGCCTCCGGGTCCAAGAGACGAGTCTGAGAGGTTGTTGCCACACGTTAGAAAGGCTCGGGCTTGACTTGGATGTCGTTCGCTCTTGTCAGGGTAGACCCGACACTTCCTTGCCGCTTCCCTCGGTGGTCTCGCCTTCTTCCTTGATTCCTCATAGGCTCGCTTCGATCCGTGGCCAGCCGTCAACTTGGTACAAAACCGGATCGCACCCCTCCATCAATCTCTCTTGGATCTCCTTCTCGCCAACAAGAAACGAGCCCACGGACCTTAAACATCGTTCTCTCCCTCAAACGCCATCAACTAGCATCAATACTATATCTACGAAAACGATCCGAGGAAAAACCAGACACCATGGCGATCGGCATCATCACCATCGTCCACGCCGTACTGGCAATCTTTGTCGTCATTGAGCTGGGTCTCATGGCCGATGGTAAGCCCCCCGTCTATGTCCCGATCCCGGTCTCGGTACCGGTCCTATCCCCCAATCTCCCACCTGCCGTCTAACAAAGCCTGTCGCAACAGCCGTGGACTTCACAACGACGCCCTGGGGGAACTGGACGCCCTCGTCCTTCTCCTTCATGCTCTTCAGCAGCGTCTGGTCGCTCCTGGTGCTGGCATACCTGGCCCTCATCCCGCTCTACTTTTCGAAACTCTACCACAGCCTCGGGGCGCTCGTGACGCTCGCCATCACTACCATCTTCTGGTTCGCCGGGTCCATCGCCATGGCCGTCAGGATTGGCGTTCCGCACTGCGGCGGCAACGACTCGTGCATGACCAGCCAGGCCGCCGTCGCTTTCGGGTTCTTCATCTGGGCCATCTTCACGGGGCTGACGGCCATGGAGGGTCTCGCGGCCTCGAGGGGCGGGGGTGCCCAGGTCGACAAGGTCAAGACTGCCAACGCCAACACTGCGAGCGTATGAGGGCCGCATCCCTCTGTGAAACGATGTCGACTCGGGGCCGATCTATCAAAGCTTGGGGATTGGGATCGAGGAGAGCCGCTGGTGCCATGATGGCAGCGCCTGAGGGACCTACCTTTGTCACAGCAATGACGGAGCCTGTAATCAACATTTGGATTTTTGGATTATGATTATCGGCAAGATGAAAATGGGTTTTGGGATAGGAGAGGGGGGCAGCTTGGAAGTGTATGATTATGTTGGATTGCGCTGGAACCGGCAAGGTCGGCAGATACCCTATATGATTTTTTGTTTCTACGTCAAGGCCAACTGTTCTTGATACTATCTGCTTTTCCTTTTTGATCTTTACCTGTGACTGAGATTTACGAAAAAGGTATTCGCATATTCAGAGAGAGCGACGAAGGCATGGGAGAAGAAAAAAGTGAGCGACATGAAAAGAAAAGAAATCTCAGAAAAAAAAGACAAAAAAGAAAAAAAATGTAGCAACACCTGGTCTCGATCCAGGGACCTACGGGTTATGAGCCCGTCGCTCTTCCACTGAGCTATGTTGCTTAATAATCGCTTGCCGTCTCTCCGGCTGATGGAAGTACAGGAACTGTTGCCCACTATATACCCCGGATGTCGTAGCTCCTTCCTATTGATCTACGAGTACTCGCGCTTGTGGCTGCCGGCGCGCTAGGGTGAGAAATTAGCCGATGTGGGTGGGGACCATGAGGGCAGAGAATGACCCCTGATTGGCTGATTCTCCTGGCTTAGCCGAGCAGGGTCTCGCTTGGTTTAGCGCCGTTTTGTTCTTCTTGTGCGAGGCGGGTCTTGAATTTTCTGAAACGCGGGAGACATATCAGATCAAGGTAAACAACAAGAGGGGGCCAAGTTCCAACCCGGCGATCCAATGGATCTACAATGGATTGACCGATGTTCAGCGCGGATGGGATTTCCAAGCCTCCAAAGAGCTCAACGTGATCGGCCAATGGGCTTTTCCTCTAAGCTAAAGCTCTTTATATAGGAGCAGGAGAACCAGACGGCCATGTGATTTGACACAAAGGATCAATTGAAGATAATGACTGCAATACGTACTCCGTACTCCATACATACTCGTACTCAAATTGTGCAATTCGAATTCAGCACATGTCAACATCGATGGGGCCGGTCGTGACACCATCCTCGACCCTCCCAACCCCCTCGATATCATCGCCATCGTGCTGTGCGACCCCTGTCGCTGGCCGCCTTGCTCCCGGGCATGATGCACCTCGTTGCTGAAAACCTTTCTTCTTTTCCTCCTCCTCATGCTCCTCATCCTCACCCTTCCCCACAATTTGAATCGACGTCTCTCGTTCCTGCGTCTCTACTCCGTAGTAGCTGCTGGCACTTCGATATCGCTCCGTCTTCCGAGTCCGCCGGGGACCTGCGGCTCCCATTTGATCCACCGTCATCATCACCACCACCACGACCACCACGACCACGATTCACCACCGTTGAACCTGGGCTCTTCTTGATGCGACAGCAGAGCCGTCGCGCACTGTCGTCACAATGTTGTTCGCAATCATCTTTGTGTGCAACCGCCTCTCGCAGATCGTGACCCTGGTACGCCACCCATCCACCATCCATCCATAGCAACCTGCCACTACTTCCTACCGCATCCCCTCCAAACCTTCGAGCCTTCAACTCCCAAGCTGACATCGATCCCGTCCACAGACCCCCGTCGTCGGCATGCTCGGCTGGCTCGTCACCGTCTTCAACAACTACAACGCCCTCACCCCCGACCCGGTCCTCATCCTCTTCATCGTCTCCCTCCTCGCCCTCACCTGGGCCGTCCTCACCCTCTTCAGCTACCAGAGCTCCTCCCACAACGCCTCCCTCGTCGCCCTCGTCGACCTGCTCTTCGTCGGCGCCTTCATCGGCGGCGTCTTCGCCCTCCGCGGCATCCGCCACGCCGACTGCGACCACCCGACCCCACCCACCTACTGGACCGCCCACGTCCCCGGCGTCGCCGACGCCGACATACCCTGGGGCCTGCGCAAGCCCTGCGCCATGCTCAAGGCCTCCTGGGCCTTCGCGATCATCAACTGCCTCATGTGGCCCGTCACCGCATTCGCCGCCTACCTGCACGGCGACCGCGAGCCAGAGGCGCACAAGCACACGCGCGTCCCCAGCGAGAGCATGTACGAGGAGAGCATGGTCAGGAGCCGGAGGTCGGGGAGGAGCCGCGGGACGGGGACCCGGACGCGCAGCCGCTCGAGTCGCTCGCCGCAGAGCCGTCGCTCTCACGGGGTCTACGCCTAAGGAAGGGGAGGAAGCCAAGAACAAAAAAAAAAGAAAAAAAAAGAAGCAAATTTGCATTCGCAATTTGAAATGATCAAGCTTTAAGGGATGTTTACACTTCAAAGGACGATGGAACATAGGCTAGCATTTTAACACATGATGATTTGAGCGGCATAGGCGCGGTAAAAAGGATCTTGGATCCCCGTTCGGATAAGAACGCCAGGATACATCTCCAGATGGTGTCGAATGGGGACGGGAAATGCATGGTAATGAATAATGAGTAAAAAATGATTATCATGATCGCTGAAATCCTGTCCCTTGAATCGTTTCTCCCGTCTTAATGTCAAATATGCGGCCGTGCGATATCTGTTTTCAATGTTTGTCATCAGCCTCTCCTACCTGGTAGCCCCTCGCGATGCCACTCCGGCCCTCTTCTATGAGCGTGCTGGCCTCGCGATCGAAATCGCTGCCCAGCCCCTGCCACGTCCGCTGCGATCGCAGGTATTCGGCTCCCGGACTGGCCACCCCGTTGATGCTGGCCAGCTCGCCGGCCACCCTCTTGACCAGTGCGGCGGAGGACGACTGCCCACCGCCCTGATCACTCTTCTGGGAGCTCTCGTTGGCGGACCGGACTGTGAGCTGCATCGGCCGGCTGTGGCTCATCAGTTTGCCGGTCCTGAGATCAAACATGGGCGGGAGGGACTCTTCTCCCTCGACGCCGTCCTCCAGATGTCCATCCTGGTCGTCGTCACCGCCGTCCTCCCTTGCTGCTGCTGCTGCTGCCGCCGCCGCCGCCGCCGTCTCGTTGTCGTTGGAGCCATCTGTGGCCACAGCCTCCTCCTTGTCATCTGCGAGCTTCAGCTTCTCAATACCGGCCCACCATTCACCGCCCCATACCCTCTCCTCTTCGTCCATAAGGGCAATCTCCAGCTCAAAGGGCGTGATGACCGGCCTCCAATATCCGGCGTCGTCCTCGACCAGCCCGCTCTCCCAGCAGCCCACCACTACCCAGCCCTCGATCTCGGCGAAATTGGCCAGCTTGGCCGGGTTCAGCTTCCCCACCACGACGGTGTAGCTCTTCTTTCCCGCCTTGGCAATCTTGGCCCGCAGCGCGTCGATAGAGGAAAGGTAGTTGGAGACGGAGAGCGTGTTGACGAGGATGCCGATGACGCCCGACGACGCCAGGGACAGGACCTTGGCGAATCTCCGCCGCAGGAGGCCCGCCGTCCGCATGGTCGGATTGTCGATCGCGGGCGCGGACGGCGACGGCACCGAGAGGATATGCAGCGAAAGGAACCGAGACTGCAGGGCCAGCAGCAGCGCGGCCGGTGGGTCCGAGATGTGAAACATCGAGTATGACCGGAGCGACTCCTCGTCCTCCACCCCCTCCCGGCCGTCTTCGATCCTCCTGTTGGGGATGATGCCGCCCGGATTCCTCTGGACCTCCGTCGCAACGACATCCCCGTACCCGGCCTCCCTGAGTGCGCTCGTGATCGGCCGCACGTGGCTCTGGTAGGTCAAGTCCGCCATGACGACGACCTTTGCGTTCTTGTCCGTAAACTCCTTGGTGAACTCACGCAGCACTGAGGCGTGATCCAGCTCCTGCGACGTGAAGACGTATATGACCGGCAGGCGACTCGTCGGGCTGAGGCAGGTCCTCCCGTAGTGCACGACCACGTCTGCGTCCGTGTGCTCTGCCGCGATCTCGTCCACGCAGCACGCGCTGTAGCTCGTGTCGGCCAGTATGCATATCCTTCTGTTGCTGCTGCTGCTGCTGCTGCTGCTGCTGCTGCTGCTGCTGCTGTCATTGCCCCCCTCCCCCTCCTTCTCCTCGCCCGGGGAGAGCTCCTGCCTCAGAGCCTCGACTACTCTGGGCGCGTCGACGAGCATGTGGTCTGGGAACTGAAGCGCGATCCTCCTCCATCCTCCCTGCCGGATCTCGCTCGCCGTCCGGGGGATCTCGTATATTGTCCTGAGCGCATCTTGGGCGAGGGTGGATGTGGTTTGCGACGCCGCGGCGGGGACTTCGAGGATGTGGTCGTCGGGCGTGGACAGGACCGGCGCCGCGGAAAGATTGCTGGACATGGCTGTAGCTGGTCGCTTCTTCTTCTCTTTTAAGAATCGCTTCCGTCCTTTTCTGCGAATGACACTTTGAAGATCTTGGCCTCCATCCCCCCTTCAAGGAGGAAAAAAAAGAGTCAGGGTTTGCCACGAGGGTCTGAAGTGGGAGGGGTCCAGAGGCATGTGCGATGGCGGGGTGCGGGTGCCAATTTTGGGGCAAATCCAGTGTGGAAGGGGTGCGCATTTTGGTGCGAATTTTAAAATTCCAAATATTCCCAGAGGCAGGCGCAGCATGATTCGCGCTGTCAATCGCACTTGCCGTCTTGTCTTTCCCCAGGATCAAGGCCGCGTTCACGTTGAACCTCGAGCTGCATCAATGAGAATCCAACAGATGCAGACTGCAGGTCTCTCATTAGCGCACGAGGAATCCCGGAAATGCCGGCACTTGAGGACAAAAGCAAAGCGGCCTGCATGCGAGTTGCATCCTCATACATACGAGCACGACAGCATCCAGAAAGCTTGGCTGCGGTGGAGGACTCGGAGCGGGCCATGGTGTGACCATTTTTATAGGCTCCATAGGGCTGTAGGCGAATGCGTTTACAGGGCGTTTACAGGGGATCGATCTCTAGGGTAGCCGTCCATGGCTCTTACATCAATACATGTATGTCATGTGGGGCACTTTACGCGGGTCGGACTGAATTGATGGCGAAACACGATCGCGACGCGTTCGAAATGCATGGGCAAACTATAACTTCGCCATCCCTCCGAGTCTCGAGCTTAAATGCTGGCCGGAGCTGCGTCGAGCATATTGCCAGCGCAGCGCTCCAAGTCTTTCCCACTATTGGGTGACACTTGTTCTTCTTTCTTCTCCTCCAATTGCATCCTTGTCGTTGCTGTATTGTTTCAAGTGTCCGAGCGGGCCTGGGTCCTCGTTCCAATCGCTACCAAGATAGTCGACCTTTACCTGCTCAAGAATCGTCTTCTCCAACCTCATGGCATCAAGATAACTTCCTTTTCCCTGCAGTGTTCCGTCTTCCCTCTGCATGCCTGCTGCCGGTGTCCCTCCGCCAAGATGCCCCCAGCCAATAAGCCCGCGAGCACTGCTCGCACGCCCGCCCGGCCTACCAAGGCAGCGCCCTCCGTCTCAACCACGGCGAAGCAGATCTCCATCATGTCCTTCTTCCAGAAATCATCGCCCGTTGCCAAGCCTTCCTCGCCTATCAATGAAGAGACACCTGCCGAGAGGAGATCCTCCCACTTGAGAGAGACGACAAAGGCCAATTCTCTGCCAAAGGCGGATGGGAGGCTTCCCCGACAAAAGCAGGCTCCTGAGAAGGCACCCAAGCAAGACGACGATTTGCCATCCCCTCCCGTTCCCCTTCGAGGCACCAATTCAAGGAGACAGCAAGCTGTTCCACCAAGCAGTCCAACTCGCCATGTAAGGAGTATCTAGTTGTGCCC
>NQYS01000001.1:3203867-3223960 GCA_003055955.1 Escovopsis sp. AC | reverse complement strand
AAATGTTACCTCCCCCTTTTAGCCCCCCCCCCCCCCCCCCCCCTTTTTTTTTTTCTTTTTCTCCCTTCTCACCATTGGCAAGTCCGTAACCCGCACGAGGTTTGTATGAGAAATTGCCTCATGCTTTTACTTACGAGCAGTCTTTCGGCGCTTTGCAGGAGCTTTCTTCGCCTTGACGGCTCGCTTGGTCTTCTTCGCGGGCCGTCCCTCCTCTCCTCCATCAGGCGCAGCAGCATCAGCAGCATTCGCGCCATCCGCAGCATTCGTAGCATTCAAAGAGTCCGCAGGGGGGGCGGTCTTCTCAGCCTGCGGCTGATCCGAACGAGCCCTCTTTCTCTTGTTGGTTCCAGCAGCAGCAGGGTCCTCCTCGGGGACCACGTCTTTGGCGTCCTCGTCGACCTCCTCATCGGTCTGATACCGGTACGTGGGGTCCGGGACCGGCTTCAGCATGAAGTCCTGCCGCCTCCTCGCGGCCTGGGCCTCGTCCTCCGGCGCGTCCGGGGCCACCCAGTTTGGGAAGGGGGCCTTGTCCCGGTACGGCGGCCACGGGATGTCCCACCACTTCTTGTTGTCGTCGTTGTTGGGGTCGGAGCGCCAGTAGCTCCCGTTGCGGTTCGCCTCGTGGAGGGGGTAGATGGTGCGGGCGTAGGCGGGGTATTTCCTGACGACGTCCTTGCGGAGGGCGGTCAGGGTCTTGGGGAGGAGGCTTGCGGGAATCCATCCGCTGCGGTTGGGGAGGTTGTCTGCCGAGCCGAGGCCTCGACGGATCCTGCAGCACCGGGCTTTGTCTGAATGCATCTGAGTTGTCAAAACAGTTAGCAAAGCTCGACACGCCCTCGATGATCGGAGGAGGGACAAGGAAAGGGGCGGGGATGAGGAAAGGGGGATTACCTCGATCTCATTCTTGAGTCCAAGTGGAGAGCGAGCACGCTTGTGAGGCTTGCTTGGGGCCTTGCGGAAACACTTGGAGCAGTGGTGATCCGGATTGGGCATGAAGTTGGGGTCTTCAGGGCCCAGCTTCTTGATCCAGTCGGGCGATCTGGCTCTCCGTTTCCACTTCCGCCCGCCTGCGGGGTTTCCGTCATTGTCGCCCTCGATGACATCTACATCATCCTCATTCTCATCCTCATCCTCATTCTCATCCTCATCCTCATCGTCATTTCCGGCCTCGAAGTCTCCATCTTTGTCGTAGTCGTCGCCGCCAGCGCTTCTTCTTCCCCTCTTCGCAGTCTGGCGATTGCTCTGGGCTTTTGGAGTCGCTGCCTTCTTTGGAGTGACAGGAGCAGTGGGGGAGGGTTCAGCTTCGGCGGGCGGATCTTGTGCTTTCTTGGCCTTTTTGACTGTGGACACCTTTTTCTTCGGCGTCAAATCTTTCGGCTTGACTGGGACCTTCTTGGGCTTTGGCCTCACAGGCTCAGGCTCGAGTTCAGGCTCCGGCTCCGGCTCCAGCTCGAGCTCCGGCTCCGCATCTGCCTCGGGACGATTGTCTGGAACTTCAACATCGGCCGCGAGTTCATCAGTTTGAGATTCTTGCAGGTCCTGCCGCCGGCGTCTCCGCTGCCTCCCTCTGGCTGGCACGTCATCATCCCGGGCGTCCGGGGCGGCTGGCCGGAGCGCTCCATCTTCGCCTCCCTCAATCATCCTTTGGGCAGTGGGCTCGCCGACCTCTCCCCGGCGTCCCAAGAGCAATTGCGAGTAACACTGCCGCATGTGCTCCGTGTTCGCCTCGCAATGCACAGGGGTATCGCTGTCCAGCATCGTGGTGCCGCAGAAGCAACAGAACTTGCCGGGTGTGGAAGCGTAGCCCCTGCAGCTCAGGATGTGCTGCTGATGTCCCTTAGACGGCAGGCTATCTATCTTGAAGCCGCACTTCCGGCAATGCTTCTCAGACTGATCAGCCCGCTTGTGATTGCAGCTTTGTCGAGAGCCGTTGGACATGCCGCTCTGCTCCGCATCGGCCGCCGTGAGCCAGCAGTGGCCGCCGCATTCAGAGCAGAACTCACAGTTGGCATTATTGTAGATGCCGGGCCTGCAGTTCCTGTCGTGATAGCTTCTCTCCCTCTCGCTGGAGAACTGCTCGCAGTCTCGACCACAGAGACTGCAGTATTGCTGCGCGACGCGCCTCAACGGTGGTGGTGCAGGCAAGGGGGCAGCACTTGTCCTCGGGACCAGGGCCAGGCCTTGGCCAACGTGTTGCCTCGAGACTCGTTTCAGCGGGATCGAGACTTGCCCCTGGCCATTGTGATCGATGATGGTTCCTCTGGTGACGCCAAGGGCCTCCATGAGTTGATCTCGATGCGCGTGCCTGAGATGCGCCAGTCTCTGCTGGTCAGTCCAGTGCTCATACAGAGGGTCATCGCACCAGATGCATTTCGAAGCTAGATGCGTCGATGCCAGGTGGTGCGCAAGGAGATGATCCTCGCCGTGTTTGTATGTGAAGTGGCAGTCGGCGTAGGAGCACTTGGAGACGCGTCCGAGATTGAGATTTCTCATCTCAAAAAAACACCGCTGAAGTTCAACCTGCTCGGAGGGTGTCATGATCGCTTTGCTGACCATGGGGACATTGTGAGATATCCGAAGCATGTGCTCGATCGGCGGGGCGGAAATTGGGATTCGAATCCCAGAGTTGGCGGGCCAGCTGCGGAGGTCATGGCTGTCGAAGAGGCTTGGTTGACTTGCCCACGCCCTCCTCCGATCGTCAGACGCAGAAAAACGAGGGTTCAAACCACGCCAGGCGATCTGGTTGGACGGAGTCTGACCCTGCGGCTCAAAGAGGCCAGCCGCTTTGGCCATGAGCACCTGAATGCTGACCCTTTTTTTCTCCATGGCTTCTCCAGGAGGTACGTTGAGCGTATATGCCTTCTGGATGTCCTTGTTTCTCTGCTTCTTCTGCGGAGTCTTGAAGACCTGCTGTCTTGCCGCGTGCTGGGATCGCCCCCGAGATGAGGCCGCGACATGTCCGTAACGAGGACCCCAAATGTTATCGCCCTCAAAAGCCTGACTCGCCCAGTCCCAGTCTCCATCGCCCAGGACGTTGACTTTGGCCCCGCAGGTTGGGATCATGGTGCGAATGCTCTGCCATTCATGATCCGCTGTGTGTGGTCCAACGAAGAAACAAGGCAAGTCAATGGCTGCGTCTGAGGACCTGATCTTGCTCTTGGGTCTGACACCTTGTATGCTGATGGAACAAGCATCAAGATCAAGGAGACGGAGTGGATGAGAGGCATCGACCGTGAACTTCAGGAGCTCGGCCACGCACTCTCTGAAGTCCTTGACGGAGGATGCAAGTGGAGGCACGGGGAGGTGGACGGCCTTGTTAGGGTCCTGTCCAGTCCAAGTTCCATAGATGAACGTGTCAGCGTCTTTCCACTCCGGAAAGAGAAGCATCACCCGTCCATGCCGAGCAGACAGCCGTTTCAGGAGGCTATCCAGCGAATTCTGGGATTTGTCTCCAACAGAGTCCGACATTGGAAGGAGATGAGATTCTGAATCAAACTTGATTTGAGAACCAAGCACGGGGGACCCGGCAAGAATTCGCACTTGCTGGACTCTATCGGCATCCTCGCCCAAGAACCTCTTGACCATGTTTCGAATGACCCTCGCCGCGCTTGGGAAGTTTTCACGCGAAGGACGGGATGAACCCGAGGCTGAATCTTGCCCCTTCACAATGGTGTCTCCCGCGAAATTCCTGGTCGGAGAGAATCCGGGCAACAAAAACGCAATATCACTGCCAGGAACCGGAAAATTCTCAAGCTCTACCAGGTTCCCTGGCTTGAGGGCGAACAGGGTCTCAAGAATCTGCGGCGAGATGTTGGCAAGTCCATACATGCAGGGCACCAGGTTGGGGTCTGCAGAAGGCACACAGAGCCGGGAAAAGGAGTGATGAAACCTCTGCGCCGCCATCGGGCCGAGTAGCACTTCCAGCGCGGCTCGAAAGTAAGGGGAGTACTGATTGGCCCCCCAGGCGCGGACCCCATCAGACGAAGGCTCAGGCTGGCTTCTCCTTGGGAACGAGACGTAGCAATGCGAGAAAGGGGGGTTGGTTTTGTCCGGCGCGTTGGGGATAGCACATCTGATTTGGACAACGTCCGACCCAGACTGCTGCTGCCCAATCGCTGGCTGCCATGCGCCCGGCCTGCGCTCCTTCTGTAATTTGACAAAGAAGGCAGATCGCTTCTTGTGACGACGCCAGTCTCGCTCGAAGTGTTTGGAGATGTATGCCATGGCGGGGCTTTTCTCGGTCAAGGGCAATGAATCAGAGATCTCGTCCACGAGCTCGGCGCTCGGAGTGTCGTAGTGCACCAAAGTGAAGCATGCCTTGTCTCCGGGGAGAAGAGAGAGCAGACGCCGCAGGGCCACGGCGAAGGTGGCCCAGTTGCCAGGAACGAAGGGCACGCGTCCCTGGAAGCCATATAGCTCGACCCATCCCTCAGGATCAGGGTCAAGGTGCCTCATGGACACCTCAGTCTCGGGAGCAAAGTCGATGCCTGCGCGAGAGTCCCGCTGGACCATCGAGGCCTTGTTTGCAACATCGAGATCCTCAGAATTGTCGACGTCTTCAAAGTCTTCGAGATCCTCGAGGAGCTCCGTGTCTCCAGAATCATCGAGATCCTCGAGTCCCTCGAGGTCGAGAATTGAGACGTCTAAATCACCGTCACCTCCTCGAAGACGAGGAATTGGACTCTCCGGCACGGGGACTGGCAAAGGTCCCGCGGCGTCTTCTTGACCTAACCACCAAATTAGTCATTGAGAAGAAAGGAGAAAAGCTCATGTATCGGTGGTCTTACCCCTCAAGTCGTCGTTGCCCCAATTTCGCTCCTTGTGGGCTGTGAGAAAATGGAGCGGTGGCTTCACATCAAAGCGAGGGTCCTCGGGTTTCCGTTGTTCCCAGGTCTCGAGCAGAAAGGCCAAGTTGAAGTCCACAGGTGCGACGGGAAGCCCAAAGTACATCATTGTCAGTTTTGAGGTGAGATCAGAGGCGACATCGCGAAAGCGGTGCTGGAGAAGGCTCTCGTAGCGCTTGGTGTTCTCGTCTTGCATGGCCTTCACGTCTGGGCGATCAGACCGCACAAACAGGCGAACCTCGTCCGCCGTGAAATGCGCTGACAGAATCTGGCCGATCGTCTTGTCAGAATTGAGCAGTTTGTCGAACTCCTTAAAGACTTGGATCCATTCCGTATCGGTTGGAGAGATGAAAAGGTTCATCCGAGCCTCCAAGTCCCTGTGAGTCCGCTTAAAGACCAATTGAGGCCCCCCCAGCAGATATTCCGCGAGGCTGTTCTTCTGCTCCATTGTTGCGGATCATCCACGGAGGCTCTGCATGCAAGCGCTCGCCAATCCGACTGTGATGGAGGAGGTGAATCAGGATGAAGGAAGCGAAAGAAACACAGGCTGTTCGAGGTGATTGTTTTCGGGGGTGCGGAAAGTGAAAAAAAAAACGGAGTCACCATCATAGAAGTCAAAAGTCATGTAAAGAGATGGGAATCAAAAGGGGACGAGATCTCGGGACAGGGTGGTCTTATAAGAAAATCAGATTGGCGCGAGTCCCATCAGGCCATGAGAGCTCAAGATTGGATGAAGCTAGAGCTCCCATCAAGGCTGTCGGCCCATGCGTCAAGCATCTTCCAATGGCACCTTGAAACTCCATGCCATTTTCTTTGTTCTCTGATGGAGCTCTAAAGGAGGGACGCGGCCAGAGGAGGTGCGCGGCCTCCTTTCTTTGTTCCCATTGATGGCTGGTCAGGTCTTCCCGACTCCGAGGCCGATGAAAATACATGTCCTCGGCCCAGGATCGGAAAGTGAGCTGCCTCGATGTCATCATCACCTTGGAGACTCAATGCTTCTCAATCGTAGTGCTGCACTGCCACCCAAGCGCGTCTTGAGGAAAGCTCGCTCTCACCGGGTTGTCTCTTTGTATTGAGCTGCGATTGCGTGAAGGCCCAAATACCAGAAACCATTCTAGGAATCAAGAGCACGGACAGGAGCTTCAAGTCCACGAGGTGCCTGTGCCTTTCCCGGACCCTCTCTTGCCGGAAACGGCAATACTTGCTCTGATCCGTCTCCAACAGCGAATTCTCGTGATTCGCTGTTCCTCGAGACTGCATCATCACGCAGCAATCCTTTGGGGCAAACAATCTGGCCGAGAAGACTGAAGCACTTCAGCGGCGCTGCACCTGGCGCGCAGGGACCAAGGCGGATGATGCACAAATTCGAGATTGACCTTCTGTCGCAAATATCACTCCATCTGCAAGCCGGTGAGCGAAGTCATGCAGAGACTGGTAAAGGAAAGGAACTTGACTGAGTATTCATAAAGACAACTGGACTATTCTCAGGGGAAGGGGTCTAAGAAGGCCCGCATCAAAGTTGTCCCATGATCCATATTGGGCACCTTGAACTTCGATCGGAGAAGTCATGACCATTCTGGGGCGGTCAATCACGGCTTCGACCCGTCTTTTGGCCCGACCTCTCCGCTGATCGACGTCTGAGCCATGATGTCTTTGGTGGTCAAGGCACAGGCGTATCCGGAGGGGGGAGATTTCCACGGACCCCCCCAACTCAACGCCTTTGTTGAAATGGCCAACACAGCATGCATCAATGCGGAGATCTTGATTGCTTGAGGCGTCCGGCGATGAAATATTGGGCTTGACGACGAAGATGGAATTGAAAGATGCCCGTCTTTCTCTCCCTCGAGAGTCGAGCCGACGTCTGCGAGGAAGTAAATCTAGTCACATGATACATCACGTGCTTCCCTCGACTGCCTCAGCGCAAGATTGAAGCTCGACGAATTTTGCGACGAGGTTTCACAATCACCAGAAGCACCACGACTTGACCACTGGCCCAAAGCCGCGAACGCTGAGCTCCTACACGACGTGAGCCTCAATCGTCCGGGGAGTGGAGCGACCGTTTTGCGCGGGACACGATGCGCCGGGCAAGTCGGCGATGATGCGGTCATCAAGGGTCCTGGCTCTTACGCCAGAACTCCAATTCCTACCCGCGCGAGGCCCTCGAATCACACGGCGATGCCTGTCCTCGAGCGCGGGCTGCCAGGCTGCCCGGAAGCCCACCGGGGCATTGCCATCATCCAGTACCGCCTTCTTCCTGTCCAATCGAGCGTTTGAGCGATCCGGCTGCCTCAATTCCGTCATCTCGAAGCGCAGCTGGGCCTCGGCATCGGCCTCCTCATCTCCTTCTTCCTCCTCCTCTTCTCCTCCTCCTCCCTCTTCTTCGACCTCGACCTCGACCTCGACCTCGTCGTCGACCGCGACTCCGATCTCGCCCGGGCGCCAACCGATCGCTGAGCTGCCTCCGCACCGCCAGAGACAGGCCAGGAAGCAGGCCAGCGCGGGCGCTGCCGCCGCGGGCGGCGCCACTTCGAAAGACGCGCCCCTTCCCCCCGACGCCTCCTCCGTCCTCACGTCCGCGGCGGCGGCCCAGCCGACAAACTCCCTGCGCCGGTCGCTGTCCATCCTTCTGTCCCTCTCCAAGCCGCGCCTGACGGTGCTCGTCGTGCTGACGGCCATGGCCCCGTACGCGCTGTACCCGATGCCGGAGATGCTGACGCCGACCATGACCGAGACGCCGAGCCTCAGCCCGCTGACGCTCCTGTTCCTGACCACGGGCACCGCGCTCTGCTCGGCCAGCGCCAACGCGCTCAACATGCTCTACGAGCCCGGCACCGACTCCAAGATGACCAGGACGAGGAACCGGCCCTTGGTGAGGGGCCTTATCTCCACCCGCGCCGCGGCGTTCTTCGCCGTCCTCGCCGGGGCCGTCGGCGTCGGCGCGCTCTACCTCGGCGTGAACCCCACCGTCTCGTTCCTGGGGCTGTCCAACGTGGTGCTGTACGCGGGCATCTACACCCCGCTCAAGGCAGTGACCGCCTTCAACACCTGGGTCGGCGCCGTCGTCGGCGGCATCCCGCCGCTCATGGGCTGGGCCGCGGCCGCGGGCGAGGCGGCGACGCGGGACGGCTCCTGGCGCGAGCTGCTGCTCGCGGGCGACGGCTCCTCGGTCGGCGGCTGGCTGCTCGCCGGCCTGCTCTTCGCCTGGCAGTTCCCCCACTTCATGGCCCTGAGCTGGCCCATCCGCGAAGAGTACAAGGCCGCCGGCCTGCGCATGCTCGCGTGGACGAACCCGCGGCGGAACGCGCGCGTCGCCCTGCGCTACAGCCTCGTCTTCGTGCCCCTGTGCGCCGCGCTCTGCGCCGCCGGCGTCACCGATTGGGCCTTCGCCGCGACCAGCCTGCCCATCAACCTGTGGCTCGTCCGCGAGGCCCTCCGCTTCTGGAAGCACGAGGGCCACAAGGGGAGCGCACGGGGCCTCTTCTGGGCGAGCGTCTGGCACCTCCCCGGCGTCATGATCCTCGCGCTCCTGCACAAGAAGGGCATGTGGAGCCGGTTGTGGCAGTCCCTGTTCGGCCAGGACGACGGCGAGTGGGAAGAGGCTGAACTGGACGAAATGGCCGGCATGACGGCCGCAACGGCAGCCCAACATGCGCAGGCGGCGCCCCGACGGTGATGAAGAGCGTCGAGTGGCTTCTCTGCACACGAAACGAAACGACTCTCCTCAAATGTAAATGACTGCATGGATCCAAATCTATTGTAATGTATACATGGAAAGAAAAGCGAAAGTAAAAAAAGAAGACGGAGAACAGGAGCAAAGCAAGGGGCGCAAACCCAAACCTCATTGAATAGATCTCACACCGGCGCTGTAGCTACATACAGGTTGTATGAATTTTGAAGCGCATGAAGTCAGGGACGGCTTCACTGGCCTGCATTGATCGTCACGAGATGCAAGGGATCTCGGGCCATTTGATCTAAAGGGAAGAAAGGGGCCTATCATTCAAGCTACATGAGGCGTGTTTCACATATCCAGTACCTTTACTTTTGTTTTCCCCAAAGTTCATGAAATTAATTCCAACTCCCGTAAAATGTGAATCAAAGAAAGACGAGAACTGTAGGTTAAAAAAAAGGGTCATCAAAGAGAGACTCCGAATAGATGAGAATAGACAGGATCGACATGCGAGTAGGGAACAAAACAAAAAGAATAAATCTCAGGGGGGTATGACGCTTGCGTATGCTCATCGCTCTTCCAAACACCTTCTTTTGCTGTATTATTCCGCTGTGATCATCATCATCGACAAAGAACAAGACGAACGACACCATCAACGCCCAACCACCCTGGAATCTTTGAACTGATCTGCAATGCTGCAACATGACATGCGCTTGGGAGGCCGTGCGAGGTCGGCATGTTTTCAAGGACAAAGGAGAAAATGCTGACCAAATGATTGCGTGGGAGCTGTATCTCCAAAGAAAAAAAAGAGAAAAGATATGGGAAAGGAGGGGGAGGGAGGATGGATGGATGGGGACAGATTAGTTATCGAGGGAGACAGATGAGAGTTGGTCAGAGAAGTGATGGTTCGAAGGTAGAGGAGAGAGTGAAGATAGGATAGAGGCCAAGGATGGACAAAAGGAGAGACATAGATTTAGAGAACGTAGATAAAAGGGAAGAACCTTTGAGAGGCCGTCAAGGATCGTGTGTGGTATGATTGAACAAAGGAGAGAAAGCCCGTGATGGGATAGGATAGGAAATGGAGAGATAGGAAATCGTCTGGTAAGGAAGGGCGTGAAAAGATGCAAGGAATTGATAGACATGATGTGAAAAGTTGAGACATGAAAGTAGATGTGAACCGGGAGATATGAGATGGAGATAGATGGTCGAATGCTTGTCTCATGCCCGACCCCCTGGGCGATTCACGATGGCGTCGATGCCCATGTCGGAACCAGACAGTCTTTGAGCGTCCAGGTACGGGCTGCTGCCGTCTTGATTGGCACCCCCGCGCGACGAGACATATCCGTGGTGGCCCAGGCTTCCGGAGGAGCTAGCGCTGGAGGAGTATCCGTGGCCACTGTAGTAGGTGGTGGTGGCGCCCAATCCGTACGAGCCCTGATGATGCTGGCTCTGGTGGCTCTGCTGCTGACCGTGATGCTGGGGATGCTGACCCTGGTGTTGCTGCTGTTGCTGGAGCAGGGCCGCCGTGGCCGCATGAGAAGGTTGCAGGTGCTGCTGTGCCTGGGGGTGGTGGGGGTGGTGGGGGTGAGGCAGGTGGTGAGGGTGAGGGAGATAGCCCGAGGAGGCGACAGAGCTGGAAGAGAAGGAATGCGCGCAAGAAGAGCTCGTTTCGGGGCTGCTGTAGGACGCGTCGAGGTCGTCGACGGGAGTCAGGCCGATGCCGGAAATGCCGCTGTCGTCGTCATACCCTGAGAACGAAGCCCCGGTCTCGAGACGGTCGCGGCGGGAGGCAGCCCTGGCTGCGCTCTGCAGGTTCTTGAGACCGTTGGACATGCACTACACGTTCACGACCAAGCCCCAGGCGGGCAGGGTCATCGCTGTTAGCATGCAAGTCTCCATGTTGTGTCTGCTTTCCTTTGCAGCCGGCCAGTGAGAAACAGCTGGACCCGTCTTTGCCAAGCTCTTCTTCGACGTACGGAAGAAGGGCAGGCAGGCATGATAGAAGCAGGAGTCGGGGATAGAGCGCGGGATGCTGGCTTACCTTTGCCTCGATCACATTCCACTTTTCACCGGTCCTGGCGGCCAGACCGGCCCAGATCTCCTTGCGCATGGCCATGTACTCCTTGGCAATGCGCTGCATCTTGAGCGTGTCCCAGTCGTCGGCGCCCTTTCTCTCCATCAGACGCTCGTGGCGCTTACGGCAGGCATTGGGCGTCTTGAGCTGGAAGTAGGCGTCCCTGATCTGAGCCCAATTCAAGCCCTGCATGCGGGCAGCAATCAGCTGCTGATCATCCTGAGGTGTCCAGGCCCCCGAGCTCGGCCGGTGATGCGAAGGGGGGATATGAATGCCAGGAGATGGGGAGCCGTTGTCGAAGGCGTGTTCGTACGACGACTGTTGATGATGCTGCTGCTGCTGCTGCTGCTGTTGATGATGCTGAAGCGGGGGGAGAGGAGACTGCTGATGCTGATGCTGATGCTGAGACATGGACATTGCAGAGGAAGACGACGACGAGGCAGCAGCGGCGACGGCAGCAGCAGCAGCCGCGGCTGATGGGACGGCGGCATAGTAACTGGCCGGCATGGCCATCTGCTGCTGCTGGGCGTACATCGGAGAGGGGGCGAGGCCGCTGCGGAGGCCTGCGTACCTCTGCTCGTTCGAGTCGGGCGACATTCTCGACATGGTGATTGATGAAAGATTCGATACTTGTTTTTTTGTATAGGGGTGTCTGAGTGAATGAAAAAGAAAGGGAGTGGCTGTGGTCTGAATGCGATGTTTGTTTCAAGGGGAAAAGACAAAAGGGGAGAGGGTGGGAGAGAAAAAAAAAAAAGGGGGGGGGTGAAGAAAGATGGGCGAAGCAAGGGTCAGGCAAGGCAAAACAGGGAAGAACTGATTAGCTTGTTAAGGTCGATCCGAGGGCCAGCCCGTTATTCGTACGGTAAGCGTGAAGCAGATTATTGATTAAATATGAAGAATGAGTGGCGGTGGCAATTCAAGCTGTCCTGACCTGCGGTGGCCTGGTGTTTGGTCTGCCGTGGGGGCCCCCTGTAATCAAGTTGAAATACGCGCGAGGATTGGTTCCAGGAGAGCAAGAAAGGGGCCGCAGGAGCAGTGTGTTTCCCGGCTGGAATATGTCGAAAGTACTGATGCTGAGGTTGGTGTTGATGATGGCGATGGTGATAGTAGTTATATGTTATATTGTTATTGTTGTTGTATGAACTTGGGCGAAAGAAGGCGAGAAGATTCGAAGCAAGTGAAAGACAGATGGCGAAGAATGTTCCGAGTAAAAGATGAATCGAATGTTGAAAAGATGACACAGACGAGGCAACCGTTTGACTGGCCTTGCCCTCAAAGCTGGTAGGGTCTGTAAGCTTGATGAGAAAGGGGTGGGGAGTGAAAGAAAAGTGATGGGCCTCTCGAGGGGACAGAGGCGTGCTTTAAGCTCCGGACTCGAATTGGAAGCCTCCCGTCAAGTCCAAGATGAGACGGATGGGCGTGATGGCCTCAGGGTTGCCGAGTTTGATCTGGACAAGGATGATCAAGAGCCTTGCAAAAGGGATCATGAAACCGTGCCAAGTGTATCCGAAAAGCATGACCTTGGATAAATGGTACGGTGATATTGGCCCAAGATCCAGAGATTGTAAACGGTACGGGCGGTTAACAAACTTTCCCTTCTCCCCCCCCCCCCCCCCACCCCCCTCTTTTCCCCTTGGATCAGCGCGGCTATCGCCCCTAGCGGGATGAGATCGCAGCAGTGAGGGGGAGGGGTGGAGGACGCATGTTGAGTTCCAGTCTCCCGGGGAGTCGGGTCGTGATGCGCGGACAAATTGAGGCAAGGCTTGAGAGCATGCAAAGCGCTTGTTTTAGTCCAAGGGCGGTTAGAAGCGATCAAAGACTCATCCGGGGTCGTGGGCGTGGGCGTGAGAGACAATGACAGGCACCGAATGTCGCACAGTCCGGTGTCTAGAAGTAGCATGTATGTGCGTATGATGCATGTATGAGCATGTATGTACGTGCGTACATACCTTCATACATTCATACATTCATACATACATACATACATACATACATGATGGAGCGTGCGAAGATGTGCATGTATGTACTCCGTGTTCATACATGTTCATGTACGAGCATGTATGTATGTCCGCGGGCCTGCAGCGATTTGCCGGCTCGCAAGAACATGCCGACTCTGCGACCAACGGTCTCTCATCTGACAGAGAACGGCATAGACCCGGCCTTGAGTACATAACACGGTCGAGAGAGCGTCGGGCCAGATGCACGGACAAGGGCGCGGCGTGGCACAGGCTCTGTCCCAGCATCTGGTCGCAATCAAACCGACTGCCCGAACAGAAAAGCCCGCGTTGATTGGCGTTATGGGTGTGTGATCCAGTTGTCGAGGGAGAAGAACCGCGGGAAAAGGAAAGGGGGGGGATCGGCACTCAGGCGGCTAAGGTGTCTTGTCCGTTGAGTGCAGACAAAGTCCGTCCGGGCAATGCGTCCGGGCCAAAGACAGTGTTTGAGATGTTGCTCCGCCGTTGGACGGAGCCGGTCGTCGCTCCTTTCGATCTGCCTGGAATGAGTCCTCGAATCTTCATCCCTCCTCCCTGTGTGAAATGCTGTAACGGATCGCGGGCCCTTGGTCCCCGCGTTGGGTCGTCGTCACGTCATCGCGTGATGCAGAAGCTTTACGATGTACGTTTATCCGCATATCAGCTGGGTCCCCAGAAGTTGCAAATTGGGTGGTGGAGACGGAGAGGGGAAAGGCACATCATGCCGGGATCTGCGCATGTATGTATGTGCAAGTTCCTGTCCGGAGTGCCTGACCAAGGTGTGTGTATTCGCCGAGATACCGGAAGCAGAAGCTTCTCCCTGTCTCCTCGGTAATTTTCGATCCAGTTTTGTCCCCAAACGCGCAGTAGATTGGCCGAAACATCCATGCAAGCGCGCGTCTAGACACTTCCGCCAACGTGCCTTGTCAACACGCGCAAAATTGCGTGCCGCAAGCGTACTAGTGTCTTTCTATTTCCGGCTCGAGCCGCAGCCCGCCGGGTCAGGGGCCTTCCCTTGCCGTGTAAATTTGATTGGCCGCGGCCCTCCCTCGCACACAGACTGTGAAGTTCGCATTGTACCTGTAGGTCGTGCTCCGAGAAAGAGAGGGGGGGGAAGGAGGAAAAGAGGCACTTTCATCTGCATGGGGGTGACCCCTCCCGTTTGAAAAGCAACAGGCTGTTAGTCGCGTGACGCTCGATGCTTTGCCTTTGACTGAGTGCCTTTGCCGGTATGCATCTCCCCATCGTGGGGTCAGGCACTTACGCGAAAAGACGGTCCCGTTCAGGTGCCTGTATGAACGTGCATTTCAGACATCCGGGCCTTCAAGAAGTTGGCCCACCCTCGAAGATGGCGGCAGATCTTCGAATGTTTCATTCCGGACGGCAGCGTTTCAGAATAGCCTTGTCAGGGGCAGAGCGACTCGCCTTTGGATGCCCTGAGGTGAGGCATCCGGGATTGATTGAAATGCGACGCTGTAAGGAGCTTTAAGAGAAGCTTGGACGCAACATGATCTTCAAATCAAACAACGTCATTGACCATCTGCGTTCCTGTTCTTTTTCCTGTCTGTTCACGGTCAACTTCAAGGGTGTTTCCCGAATCAACACCGAGGATTCCCTGACTTTCTCTGAGAAACTGTTATTGAAAGTTTTCATGGCATGACTGGGCTGCCACACACCTTTTTCGTCAACATCTTCTCGTCGACTAGATCGAACACAGTCTCGCTGTTGTGAAACGCTTGCGAACCCTTTTGGCTGTTCTATTTTCAGATTTGATTCAAGTCCGAGTCGTGCGATTCGAGGCGTTTCCATTTACGGCAGCCAAGTCCTGAGAGACTGAGATCGACTCTGATCATTTGCTCATCCGTGCTGATCTGTGTTCATAGCCGACTGATTGCCTCGGGGGTAGCAGTTGTAAAGGCTCGATGTCCGTTGGTCTCGTGGAAGCTCCTCCTGCTGCTTTTCAAAATCATTGCTGGCTTCTTGTCGGAATTCCATATCACAATCGCTTCGCTGAGGGAAGGACACTTGGATGTCGGCGATTTGCGAACCTACATAGGCCGCAAAACAGCGTGACGACCATGAAATGAAGCACGAGACCGATTTGCGACCCAAATCCTGAGTTCTAGTTGGCGCGTTCGAGATGGCTGCACCTGTGGAGCGTTGACGGCGCATCACAGCCGATCAGCTCCCGAAGGAGTTGGAGGGGCTTCTGTGGCAACTGGTTGTGACCCGGAAGCCGGATCTAGATCCAATCTTGGTGCGACCTCTTAAGACTGAGTCTCGTCTCATGGGCGTCCCCGCAGCGACTGTCCTGAGATCCTCCTGCCTGCGGCCTGAGGTTGGTTGCGACTGACTTTCGTGTGTAGAGACTTCGGATCTTGGAAAACTCCCCGACGTGCGCGTTTTTGAGTTTCGAATCTTGTTTATGGGAAGTTGTGCGCTCGCACGACCATGTCCAGGTGATGCGCCACTATTTCGACAAAATTGATCAGACAAGATCATGAATATTCTGCATCTTTAGGTTATGAGCGATATGGATTTCGCACCACCAGCCTACGAAAGCAAAATTGGCGCCGGCAAGCTATATCAAGACGCCTGCGATGCTGTCGACCTCGCCGACAGGGACATAAAGAGGCGTTCTCGCGAAAGTTCGACAACAAGTGGAGCATGCTTGCGCTCGCGTTCAATATCCTGGGGAGTTGGTCGACCGAGGCCTAGGACATGTCCAGCGGTCTCCCAAACGGAGGCCCGGTTGCCATTCTCTGGGGTCTTGTCGTCGTCACCATTTGTAACGTCTGCGTTGCGTTGTCGATGGGCGAGCTCTGCAGCAGCATGCCCACTGCGCTGGGCCAGGCATTCTGGGTCTCGCGTCTTGCCGCAGGTTCGAGTGGGAAGTTCCTGTCATATATGTGTGCGTGGGTCAACACGTTCGGATGGTTCACCCTGACAGCGTCCTCCAACGCCTTCATGACTGAGTTGATCCTCGCTGCCAAGCTGATGTTCGATGAGGATCGGGACGACGATTCCAAGGGCTGGGTCCAGCTGCTGATATACATCGGCGTCACGGTTCTCTGCACCGCCGTGAATCACTTCGGCTGCCGCATCGAGAAGTTCCTGCCCTGGTTCAACAGGATCATGGGGGTGTGGTACATGGCGATATTCCTCATGATTGGGTTGGCGCTCCTCATCTCCGTCGGGACTAACCCGGACAAACACTTCCAATCGGCCGAATTTGTGTTCGGGAGGTGGATCAATGAGACGGGCTGGCCCGACGGCGTCACTTGGTTCCTCGGGCTTGTGCAAGCAGCATATGGCCTGATAGCTTTCGACTCGGTGATTCACATGGTCGAAGAGATTCCAGCACCCCGACGCAACGGGCCAAAGATGATGTACATGTCCGTCATCTGCGGCGCCGTCACCGGCTTCGTTTTCATGGCCATCTGCCTCAGCTGCATACAGAGCCTCGACGAGGTCTTGACGTCGCCCGTGGGGTTCCCGTTCAGCCAGATCATTCAGGACGCGATCGGGCTCCATGGCGCGGGCGTGCTGCTCTCGCTCTTCATCTGTAACGGGATGGGCCAAGCCGTCAGCGTCTCGACATCGGCGTCGCGGCTGACGTGGAGCTTTGCCCGCGACGGAGGCATCCCCTTTAGCGGTTTCTTCTGGGAGGTCGACCCCAGGTGGCAGGCCCCAACGCGGGCGCTCTGGCTCCAGGCGGCCGTCGTCAGCGCCATCGGCGTCCTCTATCTCCCTTGCCGACTCGGCTGCAGGCCATTCTCAGCGTCAGTACCATTGCCCTGACCATATCCTACGCCATGCCGATTGCCGTGCTTCTTCGCGTCGGCCGCGACAAGTCACCGCCCGGTGAGTTTCGCCTGGGTAAGCTCGCCGTCGGTATCAATGTCGTCTCGATCGTGTACTGCGCCATCACGTCTGTGTTCTTCCTGTTCCCGAGCCGGCCCGGTCCTGCGGTTGACGAGATGAACTATGCCGTTGCCATCTTCGGGGTGATGATGATCATTGCTCTCGGCTTCTGGTCCGTTCAAGGTCGAACGTCCTATATGTTCATGGAAGTGGAGGATGCAGGCAAGCATAGTCGTGCTGCCCGTCAGCCAATGTCGGAGGAGGGTCTCATTGAGCCAGCAATGTAGAATCGGGGAGAGAGCGCATATTGATGTATGTAAAGGTTCAACAAAAGCTGGGCTCAATGCCAGCCCATATTCCCTGCGGATAGAAATAGATTGATCCAATTGATGTAATGTTCTTCAGAGGGTCAACCTGGTCGATCACGAAATGGAGAAAAAAAAGAATTTTGAACAATTGATGGCTTCAATCATGAAAGTTTTGTGTGCCGAGACTCAGCGCATCGCACTTGCCGATTGAATTGATGTTGACATTCGTTGACCGGGAGGCAGTTGCCACGAGAGATCAATTATTCTAACACACGATATAACAGGATTCAATACATGCATATACTGGTTAACCGAAATTCCCCGCGAATGGAATGCCACAGTACCTGCTCACCTAGACGATAAGCGAGGCACAAGTGATCCTTGATAATTGCAAATCCGCGAGCACCGTACGCGAGCACCGTCCAGGCACTGTATGTATTCGTACGAGATCATAGGACGTTGCCTCATTTTGCGCCTCTTGTCCGAGCTTCAACTGTTGCATTCACGTCCAACGTCGGGCCAGGATGATGTGGAGATTAATGATTCCCTCGCTCTGCCCCCCTCTCTGTTATCAATCGATCAGGTACGAGTGCTCGTACAGGTACGAGTACGAATCTTTGCATCCCATGGACAATGGAAGAATGATTGTTAATTTCCTCGCAGGTCAGAAGCCTCTAGAACGTGGAGATCTTGAAGGATCGACTTCCATGTCCCCAAGCCTCATTTTGGGGCATACGAGTCCCCACAATAGAGAGGCTGCCGCGGAAATTTTTCAATATGGAAGGTCCGGAGAGGATGATCTGCTTCTCCCTGATCTGCAATGATTCCGCCATGCCGACAAGCGTCGAGCCCCCCCCCCCCCCCCAAAAAAAAACCCCAATGGCATAATCGTCGATTGGTGGTCTAGAATTCATGGCATGCTGCTTTCGTTCTGCCCTGCATCCCGAGCATCGCAAAAGAAGCGTGGCCTGCAGGCTTCGGTGCTCTAGGTACTGCACTCGTGCTGTCAGGCCATACTGGCGGTGAAAGGCTTCCAAGTTCCAACCACCTTAATGGAGATCCACTGGATGTTGCGCCGCTCTGTGGCCACTCGTCAAGGCAAAGCAGGTTAGGTAGGGAGGCACCGGGGCTCCCCGCCTCATCCCCAGCTCCAGATTTCGGATTCATGCAAAACGGCCATGCGACTTGGAGACCCCGGCTCGATGCAACTCCGGAATCCCCTTTCCTAACCGAATGTCTTAGTACATGCATTCAGTAAGTGTGAGTGGTCGGCCTGGCGCAGGATGCCCCGGCTGGTACTAGTGGTGGAAGCTCATGAAGAATACGTGCAGATGCATCTAGCCATGGGGACCTCGATCATCGTCGCCCTCGCCGCCCAGGGGCATGGGGTGGACCCTCGGGCTTGGGCTGGAGATTGAAGGAGGAACGCGAAGGATGCTGCAGACGTGGACCCCGTTGGTTGGCGTCTTGTCTGCGTGTCTGTATCGATGCAAAATGAAGAGCACCTCGATGTTTGCATCTCATCTTGCCGTTGTCCCTTTCCCCTTGGCGTTCCCACTTTCTGGCCGGGTGGTGCTCTGGCTCCGAGGGAGCATAAAGACGTGATGACCTCCTCCTGTGTTTCCTTTTCCTTCTCGTGTGCTCCAGACAGATTCCCCCGCTCGACTCAATCCCTTTACCCAGTGGGAAGTTGCAACAGGACGATTCTCCCTCTACAATGTCAAAGCTCGTCGCCCAGCTTGAAGCGCCCAATGGCCTCAAGTTCTCTCTGCCTACTGGTCTTTTCATTAACAATGAGTTTGTTGCCTCGAGTTCTGGAAGCAAGATCGTCAGCATCAGCCCCATGTGAGAACGGATCCCAATCCCCTCTCTTGAAACACTTCTTTTCAGCTTCTTTAGGACGGCCAGACTGACAACATACACCAGAAACGGGGAGGAGATCGTCTCTGTAGAGGCTGCCTCCGAGGCTGATGTCGATGCTGCCGTCCAGGCCGCCAACGCCGCTTTCGACGACGAGAGCGCCTGGCGCCAGGTCTCCGGGGCCGCCCGCAGTGCGCTTCTGCACAGGCTCGCGGACCTCATCGAGGAGCACAGGCACACGCTCGCCACCATCGAGACGTGGGACAATGGCAAGGCCTACACTGCTGCCTACGGATTCGACGTGGGCCTTGTCATCAAGACCTTTCGCTACTATGCTGGATATGCCGATAAGATCCATGGCCAGACCATCCCGACAAACTCGGGCAAGCTTGTCTATACGCTCAGACAGCCTGTCGGCGTCTGCGCGTCGGTCATCCCCTGGAACTTCCCGCTCTGCATGGCGGGCTTCAAGCTCGGCCCCGCGCTCGCCACCGGCAACGTCGTCGTCATGAAGCCCGCCGAGCAGACACCCCTGAGCATCCTCTACGTGGCCGACCTGATTCGCCAGGCCGGCTTCCCCCCCGGTGTCGTCAACATCATCAACGGCTACGGTTCTGTGGCCGGCAGGAGTCTCGCTGAGCACCCTGGTGTGCGCAAGATCGGCTTCACCGGCTCGACCTTGATCGGCCGCGAGATCATGAAGGCCGGAAGCCTCAACCTCAAGAACCTCACCCTCGAGACCGGCGGCAAGTCTGCCTTGATCGTGTTCCCCGACGCCGATATGACGTTGGCCGCTCAGCGGGCCTTTTTTGGCTCCTTCACCAACCAGGGGCAAGTCTGCGCTGCGACCTCCCGCATTCTGGTCCACGAATCCATCAAAGACCAATTTCTCGATGCCTTCATCGCCTTCATCAACGCGACCAGCGTGGTAGGCGATCCTTTCGAGCAGACGACCACACAGGGGCCCCAGGTCTCGGATGTGCAGTATGACAAGATCCTCAAGTACATCGAGGGTGCCCAGCAGCAGGGTGCCAAGCTCAAGCTGGGCGGCACGTCGGCCCAGGCGGGGTTGACCAACGGCAAGGGATTCTTCATCCATCCCACCGTCCTCACCGATGTGACCAAGGACATGACCATCTTCCAGGAGGAGGTCTTTGGCCCAGTCGTCACGATCACGACCTTCTCGACCGACAAGGAAGCCGTCGCCCTGGCCAACTCGTCCGAGTACGGGCTCAGCGCCGCCGTCTTCACCAGGGATATCGGCCGAGCCCACAGAGCCGCCAGCTCCCTACACGCCGGCACCGTGTGGATCAACTCGGTGCTCGAACTAGAAGTGGAGGTGCCCTTCGGTGGGATGAAGCAGAGTGGAATCGGCAGGGAATTGGGAGAGGCAGGCCTACACGACTACCTGGAAACCAAGTCGATCCACGTTAACATCCACGCATGATGCGTTCCCTCGTTGGGATAGGCAACTCCTGCCTCTTCTCTTGTGATAACCCAACC